>WBMZ01002998.1:0-155199 GCA_013400975.1 Atrichornis clamosus
TGGGCTGGGCTGGGCTGGGCGCCGCTCCCCTCCGCCCTGCTCCGCCCCGGGCCGGGCGGTGCGGTCGCGGTGAGCATCCGCCGCCGTACCGAAGCCGGGCTGCTGCTCGCTGCCCGCGGGCGATAAGGCAGATGAGGGCGATAAGGGAAGCGGCTGCGGCCGGGCGATAAGGGGGCGGGGCGGGAGCGGGCCCTGGGGCAGGCTGGTGCGGAGTCGCGAAGCGACCGCTGCGGGGTCGTCGTGAGGGGCGGGGGCGGCTGAGCGCTGCCCGCCGGGGGTCTGCGCTCGCGCTGCGAGGGCATGAGGGACGGGCGGGGCGGGGCCGGACGGGCCCGGGGGCGGCCCCGCGGGCGGTAAAACACCACTGGGAGCCAGGGACAGGTATCCGTGTCGAGATAGTTTTGAGGAACGGAAGAGCTGGGATGAAGTTTCCAGGTAGGAAGTGGAGAAGGTATTGGGATGCGATGGTGAAGGATGGACTCTTGTGGGACCGCGCTGCTGACCTAGACGTGTGTGCTGCGTGTAGCTTGTCCCTCTCAAGGGAGGGGGCCAGCAGGGCTCTTTTGCCTGGGGAGAGACAAAGTACACCGTCTGGATCAGCACCAGAAGTGAAAGACTGAGTGTTTTGCTCTGATTCATCATCTGATTTTTTTCAGCCCTCTTGTAGCACTGAGAAGTGTGAACTCTGTTGGGAGGTTCTCCACATGATGAAGGAGATTTGTAAGCCTGTTCTCCAGTGTATGCCTGCTACAGTGATCTGTATGAGCCAGGCTATGTCTTTGCCTATGAACAGGACTGCTGACTGTTCTCTCACCACCTTGTAGTATTAATCCATTTTGAAACCTCTAGCATAAAAGTGTTCTGTACAAAAAATGTGTACAAAAAAGGACTGCACTTTACTGGGCCAGCTGCTGAGGAATCTTCTGAAGAACATCTCAAAATGCTTGCATTTAGCACTCCAAACAAAAGGCTGTGGTTCAGCATCAGTGTGGAGAAATGAGGGGAAATACATCCTGATTGCCATGGGACTTGATGTGTCCTGAGGACTGGATACAGCCTTTATAGAGTTGGATAGAGGATTTCAGAGAGAAATGCCACTTCTCCTGTAGTGCTCTGTGGGGTGTTGTTCACAGGAACATTTCTGAAGGCAAAAGACTTGAACACAGTCTTTCTGTTGAACTCAACATTGTCCCAAATGCTGAAATGTTTATTTCCTTAAGGAAAACTAAGCTAAATGTGCTTCCCTGCTTCTTCCTTCTGCCTTCCAAACAAATCACCATCACTTCATGCAGCCTACATTAACTTCTGTAGTACTTAAACATATATGTCTCTGAATAAGGATTTTTCTCTTGACTGGAGACCTTAAGCACTGCTGATTTATCACCTCAGTAAGATTTTTACTGTTTTTATTGCCTTTACCTTTTACCTGTGAGCAAGTGGCAGTTGATAGAAGTTGGCCTCTTATATCTAAAGAGGCAGCAAAGCCTGTGGCAGGAATAACTCTATAGACACATAGACAATAACTCAATAGACACATTTTACAAGAATAGTTTATAACCTCCCATGTCCACAGCAGTCTGCTCCAGTGGTCTTCACTCCCTCCACAGACATGGGGCTGGAAGTGTGCCAGTCATGCAGTGGTGCAGGCATATTGGGGGACATCTGCATTTTGGTTGAGTGGTAGGTATATTTCCAGTAACAGCACTGGGGGAAGGACAGGGTGCAAAGACTTTGAATAATTGTTTTCGAGCTGTATTGCTTCCCCTCGCTGAAACTAGGTATGGCTGTCCATAGAGGCAAGGATGCTTGTTTTGATTCTGAGCTCCAGCACTAATTCAGGGCTGGTAGTTCACATTGCCTTCTGTACCTTAGCTTTTCTACCTGTAAGAGGGAAATGCTAATAACCCCGACTTGCAGCCAGAGATTTTTTAAAGATTAGTTGGCATTTTCCGCACATTAACAATTATCCTTCCTTAAAAATAAAAATACCGTGTTGTAGTACAATTCTTGTATGTTTTGTGTATTAAAATGTATTCTCAAATCTCAGTTGGAGAAAATGTAGCTGATAAGTGTCAGCAGGCCTCAAAATAAGCTTATCAAGGGTTTCAGTTTGTATTTGATAATTACTACGCAGCATCCCTCCCTTCTGACCATCACTCAAATAATTGGGCAGCAGCAGGGGATCAGTATTTTAAGGTAGTGCCATGGCACTGAGCTTTGTTTAGCTGAGAAACAATAGAGTAGAGCCATGCCAAGTGAGCCAGTCCCTGCAGTGGGGACAGGATGCAACTGAGGTGAGAGCAGAGGACAGAGGCCTCACTTCCTCTTCTGCACAGCTTGTGCTTCCTTGCTATGGATGCTGTTGCCTGCAGTGCAGGCTGTATAATGGACATTAAATACTGCCTTTCATTTCTGGTAGCGCACTATTGTGGCTAGAATGGTGAGGAACTAGAAGGTCATGCAATTTTTGTTTAATAACAGTATAAATCTTTCACTTACCTATGCTCTGTAGAGGAAGACTGTGCAAATGCTCTGCGTGTATCATACCTGAAAATGGTTTAAATCAGTGAAGCTTTGTTAAGACGGAATTAAGTTTTGCTGTTAGTGAAAAAATAAATAACATTGATAAAGGAATGAAATCAAGGCAGAACTTACTTGAATAAATAAGTTACCTTTTAAAATATAAAATATTTGATAAAGGTTTGCAAGTGGTATAGAGCACTTGAAAAATAAATTCTTTCCCTTGTTCTTCTGCGTAAAGTAGGAGTTTTGTGTCTATTAGAGAGGATGCAAAATTATTTCTGTGAACGTGGATAGTGAATGATAGTGTTGACTTTGTTTTAGAAATGTCTTTTAGATTTTGATTAATATTTAGGGTTTTTTACTTCTGACAATCATTTGTTCTTATGTCATTTTTGGGTTTTGTGGTTGTTTATTTTTTAAAAAATCTTCAAATACAGTGTCTGTGTGAACTTGCATAAGAGCAATTAAAACACAATAGATTTCTTTTTCTTGATGGCAATTTTAGGCCACTGTTTAGTTAACATATATTTTCTAAGTGTGAAATGCAACATCTCAATGATCTTAAGGGTTTTTGCAACCTACATGATTCTATGTAACACTGAATGTTGCTTGGAGCATGAGCAGGAGTTGTGCTGTCTTCACCCACCTTGGCCTAACTCTTCGTGATCTAAGCTTCTCTTTGCTACTAACTTCCTTTTTTTTGTAACTGTTTCGGACTAGGTTCCCTTTTCTGTATTCCTGAAAGAGCTCTGTGAAAAGCCTCATGTGACAAATCAGCATGTTTCTGAATTTATTTCCCAGAGTACTTGGCTTTGAAGCTATTACCCATTGAATTTCTTTCAGTGTTTTTAACATTTAAATTCTATTTTAGTCTCTGTGTGTTTGGAATGTTTCTTTCAAAGGCACCTGTAGTTTTTCTAAACTGATCTTTCAGAACTTTGCCACTGAGTCATTCAGTGCCTCTATGTCACACTGGATAGCCTGCAACAATTTAGGTGAACTACTTTTTTTTAAGTGTTTGATTTCTTTCTTGATTTTGTTCTTTTCTTTCTTTCTTTTTTTTTTTTTTAAGTTTCAGATAGAGGGTTGAAACTTATTGTTTAAATGGTGTTTATTTGTGTGTTTTTTTCCTTTGCCTGTGTTTAGTTTTTTCCAGCTCAAAGTACTGCCTTTATCCTATTCATACAAATGTCTTTATGTGCAGTGAAGTTCTCTGCTGTGCCGAAAACCCTGCTGAGATCACTCTGCTGCTGAGCAGCATGCATATGCTGCAGTAGATCTTTGCCCCGAGCAGGAATTCTACCTTTGCCCCTAAACTTGTTCTTGCGTTGGCTCTAATCAGGACTACCTCTGCAGATAACAGCAATGGTTTTGTTATTTGATTACAGCACGTGTAACGTTTAGTCTGTCTGCGAGATCGACTGGCATAGCAGTACCAGAATAGGCCTATTTTATGGGCAGCGAAGAATGGCTTCAGCAGAGACTGTTATAGTGGCTTCACATATTTTTCTCTTCAGGTGCAGTCGTACTGATTTCTTTTGCTGTGTAGATCACACCGAAGAGAGATTAGACTTAGATCCAATCAAGTTATCAAATGTCAACAAATATTTGTGAGACTTCTGTATTTATCATAGAACAGTTTAGGTTGGAAGGGACCTTAAAGATCATCTCATTCCAACCCTCCTGCCATGGACGGGGACACTTTGCACTAGACCTGGTTGCTCAGAGCCTCATCCAACTTGCTCTTGAACACTTCCAGGGATGGGACATCCACAGTGTTAGGGACCATGTGATTTTGCCAGAAGACCTACCCAAGGAGGATTAGGATGAGGCTGTCTATGGCTCAAGACTCCATTTTGCCTGCACAGAAATTGTGACAAATAGGTGGAAGCCTCATGGTGGGAAGCCTCATGGTTAACGGTTCCCACAGCTGCAATGTGTAAATACATTCCATTCTCATTAGAGAGAGGGAACAGGGACCCAGGTGTGCATGCCTGGGCCCCCTGCATATATAGGGCTGGCAGGCCCGGAGGGTGGGGCTTCCCTCTCCTGCACTGACATGGAACACCTTGCTGTGTACCAGCGCCGAGAATAAACCTCTCTACGCATAAAGACCACGGCCAGCCTCTGTTTAACCTGTGCTTATCTTCGAATCATACACACAGCTTCTCTGGGTAACCTCTTCCGGTGCCTCACTACTCTCAAAGAAAAGAATTTTTTCCCAATATCTAATCTAAACCCACCCTCTTTCAGTTTGAAGCCAATTCCCCCTTATCCTGTCACTACATGCCATTGTGAAAAGACCTCTCCAATTCTCTAGCCACCCCCCTTTTAGGTACCTACAGGGAGCCTACAGGAAAGACCACAGTCTGATGTGATTTCACATCCAACTTCAGTGTAAGGAAGTTGAATGGCTAACAGGTGTAAGCATTGTACTTAGCTGGGAAGGAAAAGGGGCTTTGTTTTCTGAAGAGAGTGTGGAACACAAATTGCAAATAATTGTACCTGGTTTAAATCATTAACTTCTTCAGCAAGCTTTTGGATAAAGCTAGAATTTTATCATAAAATTCTTTCTTTCCTTTCTGTCTATCTGATATGTTTTTTTTCCCTAGAGATGGAGAGGAAATGGCCTTCTAACCTATAAAACTTTTTTTCTGTTCTACACTGGTACAGAACAGACACTTCTGAAAGATTTACCTGGAACCAGAATAATGAATAAACCAACACACAGGGTATTTATTTTTTATTTTTAGAAGAACTGCTTTCAAATCCCAACAATACTTTGTGTGAAATAGAAATTAAAAGGTAACATTTCTGTTATCCAAAGAGGTGTGCTGAGCTTGGTCTAGAATATGAGTCTTTCTTACAGAGGTCAGAGTGAGCATTCAATTGAACATACAAACGACACTGCACTACTCCTGGACTAGCCAGGTCAGGAAGTCATGTGGAGCTTCAGGTTTAATTCCCTGTGCCAAGTCTTGTCATGCATGCAATTTGAACTTCTGTCGTATCACTAACGCTGCAGATTGTTAGTACATTCTGGAATCGGTGCCTCTCCCTTTTGTTTTGATCAGAAAATTGTCCTTGAACCTGAGTAATCTTTCTTAGCAGAAAATTATTTTTATTCCAAGAAATTTCAATAAACTGGCTCTTTCCAAGAGCAAGGTATTTCCTTAAGACACTTTTATCATTTTCTAAGTCAAGTTGATCCTGAGCAGTTTTCTCTCCACAGCTTGGTCCTTAGTGCCACCAGTCCCAACTTCGTCATTTAATAGTAGTAATATATATTTTTTTTTTCTCCTGACACCTAAGATAAAATTATTGCAGGAAAGCAACTTTCAGTGCTGCATGGGTTTTAGAGTTCTGCATGCATTCCCTTCTCTCTGGTACTCTGTTCTGTCCGTGCTTCCCCAATTTTCTTGCTCATATGCCTACACAATCTTTGCAAAACATGAAAGTGCATCTTTCTGTTCTTCAAATGGGGAAAAGAGATAAAGAACTACAGCAAGTGCTTTTATTGTAGGTCAAAAGACACCTGAGCAGGCTGTGTGATCACTGACCTCATGAACCTCACCTCCATGCAGTGACACCTTTATCTATCAGTACTGGCTCTGGTTCACACAGGTTCAGCAGTGCTGTGCCATGTGCATTTCCTGGCTTGGGAATCTGCAGCTCATAGCACTCTGCATTGTTCTCTGCTGTGAAGTGTAAACTTGTTCTCAGTGACTTGTCCAAGGTCCCGCAGGAAGACAGCGGCGGAGCAGGGACATAATGTGAGTTTTCTCCTAAGCAGCAAGCCAAATTATTTTGGTTTCTAGGCTACATAAATTGTAAGAAAGTAAAAATTCTGTGCATATGGAAAGACTTCAATACTTTTTTGAAAGTAGGTTAATTCCTATAACAAGGTACGTTCTGGAGAGGATTGATTGCAAAAGGATTAGCTATGCTAAGGAAACAGTTTGTTTTCACTTGAAAATGCTTAATTGAAGTTAGAAGTGCATCAGTCAGTAGGACTGTATCGATCTGCTCTATTATGTCATAGACTGAAAGGAATGTAGGAATTTATTAATATTCTAATATATTGAGGAATGTATTACAAGAATATTAATTAAAAGTTTCATGAAAAAAAGGGTTTATCACTATCAAGAAATGGTTCATTCTTTTTGTCAGTGTTAATCTCCTGGTCCTTGATTCCCCCCTCCTTCCCCTTCCCTGTTGCTACTTCATAGTCTTATAGTATGTTCCCTGGTTTGCTGAAACTTGCTAATGTAGTAGTTATACTTTCACATTCAGCAATACATGTTTTTTAGGCATCATATGGAATGTGCTTGATGCCACACAGTGGCATCTGTTCATACAGGGGAAAGAATTGCAGATTTTGCAGGTAGAGTTGGGGTTGCATGAAAATTAAGGTGTACAAAGAGCTGATTTTTTTTTTAACTGGCTGTAAACTAAAAAGGTACATTTTCCAAGGGAGTATCTTATACATGAAGAAGGATGGCAGGTAGCTTCATTGGGATAGGGGTTGAGTGTGTGCCTACTGAAATGCATCTATGCAATTGCACGCAGAGTGGGGAATCAGCGAGTGGAATTAAAAATGTGTACATGCCAGCAGGGCAATGATCTTGTTGACATCACAGAGAGCTGGAGAGGGACTTTTGAGAAGGGCATGTAATGACAGGACAAGGGGGAATGGCTTCAAACTGCAGGAAAAAGTGGGTTTAGATTAGATATTAGGAAGAAATTCTTTACTATGAGAGTGGTGAGGCACTGGAGCAGAGAAGTTGTGGCTGCCCCATCTGCGGAAGTGTTCATGGCCAGGTTGGAAGGAACTCCGAGCAGCCTGTTCTACTCGAAGCTGTCCCTGTCCCTGCTACTGTTTGAATTGCAAAGTAATGGAATTGTCAATAACTCAGTGCCTGTAACTATGAAGTTGATCTTTTTACCCTCTCCAGCTGAAAGTGGTGCTGAATCTAAGTCTCAACTCCAAAACATCTTGACCTATGAGTTTTTGGAAGCTACTTCAGGCTTACAAAGAGGCTGTGTTTGGGAAAACTTTGTGCCCTATTTGACATTTTCTCTATTTCTCCGTAGTGACCTATTGAGCTTTTTTTGGACTAGATGTCACTCAACAGAAATGGGTTGAGTGACATCTAGTGGTCAGGAAGGAAATGTGCAGGATCAAGAGTTTTTCCTGCGGAACAATGAAAAGTACAGCAATTCCTAAAAATGGATGGGGATTAATTTAGAATCCACAAAACTTGAAATTTAGAGAACATTTACAATCAGTGCAACTTCTTCTGTCAGTCACTGTAGCAGTAGCTTTCCTGCACGATGTCTGATGCCAAGGAATGAATTTGATATCTGGTGCCAAGGCCCACTTACTCTCAACATATTCCAGTGTCTTCTTGTGTCTCTTTCCCATTTCATTGTTAGTTTGGTTTTAGGAATACTTTTACATGGCTCTCCCCTTGCCAAATCCAGAATAACTCACACCTGTATGATGCCTGGTAGAGGAAGTGGGTGGCATTAATAGGTTCTTTACTGTTGTAATTTCCAATGACTTCTCTTCTAGGCAACTGGACCAGTGTAACTCATCTTGCTATCAAATAAATACTTATGGACAAATTCCAGCTGGCCAGTTGCCATTGAAACAGGAGCTAGATAAAATCTCTGTGGCTCTAGGGCAGTGCTTGACTTCTTATGTTATACAACACTATGGTTTCCGGTTAAATTTGGAATGCTGAGAAATGAGCTAGTGTATGGTCATATTTTTTTTTATTTCAGTGATGAAAATGTTGTGCCTTCCTACTTGCCTGGCAGGCTTCAGAGAACATGGAAACAGATGTTTCCTCAGACTTGAGAAAGGAGTGGGCTCCACTGAAATTAGATCAATCTTTCTTACAGCTTCCTGGGAAGTCACAAGCATATTCAGAAATCTGCCTGTGCGTCCACGATAGTATGAAGTCGGGTAAGTTGTTTGGTCAAGTTTAGACTTGCGACCACTGCATATGTAGTTATGGAAAATTCTGGGGAAAGAGTGGCATTTAATACATAGGAAGAACAGTGGCTCTGTCAATCTGCCTGGTCTCATGAGCCTTTAACAGGACCTTGCATGCGTCCAGATGACGTTGGCCAGCTCTATTTTCTCTCAGTTCTTCAGGAGTCCAGAAATGGAGAGAGGAAGATAGAGGGATATGTGGCACATGTGCTGTGTGTGTTAGTAACATATCCGTCACAGCTGTGGGATCTGAAAGGAGAAGGAAGGAAGCAGGTGAAATCTGTTGTGCTCAGAGGAAGCTAGCATGTGTTTGACTGCTAGCAAATGACAGATTTTTCCTTTAAAAGCCTGTGCTCCCATTCTGTGAGAATAGGACAGGCATGCCATTGTTAGGCACCTCCTTTATGAAACCATAAGTTGAGCTTACTTGTTTAGTTGCAAGTTTTGTGGAGAAGTTCATACTATAATAGGGACAAAGCCTGGTGCCATCATTGAGTTCCTCTGGAGGAGGGAGTGTTGTGGACATGAGCTGCATGTAAGGAAAAGCAGAAAGGGAATTTTTCCAAAACTTCAGTAGTTATAGCTACTGGCATATAACAGAAACAATCCTGAATTTAGCTTCTACACTCTAAGGGGCAGCAGCAGTGCCTCAATGTGTATGCCTGTTGCATTATAACTTCTGCACAGGTTTTAAAAGTACGTATTGTCTGACAGCAACTACAGGTGAAGCCACGGCAGCTGCCTCTCCTGCAGGGAGTTCAGGCTCTTAGGCCTACTGTGTCAATGACTTCCTCCAGCCACGGCTTCATGCATCAAAGTGTAAAAAATACTGTATTGTGTCAAACCTATGGCCCCCCTACAGACTGGACAGTAACAACAGGCAATGCTGTGTGGTGCTAGGACAGAATCCTGACCATTCATGTTGTGCATTCCCCTCATTCTTCCTCAGCACCCACAGTCACTGGATTAAAATCTCTGGGAGGTACACCTGTGGCCATTCCCTTACCTGTTTTGGAATGGCTGTCCATAGATAAATTCTCTTTTTATAGCTTGCTCTGTTTGTCTACCTTGCTGATATTGGTCTTCTAGTTCCACATCACCAGAATTTCACTACAGCTATGTTTGCAAAATAGTTATTTCTTTTTTTTTTGTTTGAAACCTATCTTGCACATAGTTTGAGTGAGTGCCCATGCTTGTAGTATTACAAGGTTTGGTGAGTAACAGTCTGCTCTCACTTTCTCAACTGCCTTCGTGATTTTGCAGTTCTCAATTGTATCTGCCTCAGCCTGCATGTCTCCAAATTAAGGAGAGAAATTTCTCCTCATAATGCAGCTGCTCCATCCCTTAAATTCCTGTTGTACAATTTATGTGCTTGCATGAAACACGAGTGCTTGAATGCGGATACAATTCAGCCTCTCAGTAGCTACATTTCCCAGCTGTCTGTCACAAGGCAGAGCTGGCTGCCCAGTTGAAGCAGCCAGGGTAATCACAGCATAACTCCTTTTTGAGCACCTTCCATCTGACCTTTTTTAAAGCTGTAGCAAGCAAATTCCAAGAACACTTGTGGGATGAATGGCACCAGCTTTCTCTGTTTGTGGGTGGAGACTGGCCAATTCTTAGCCATCCCTATGGATGTCTAGCTTTTTCTTGGCCTGAAAACAACTTTTAGGGCGAGATCCTCACTAGTTACTTGTGGAGGTTCAGGTCATTTGGGTTACAGTGCTGGTCAGATACCCATTTGTACTTTTTGTGGTGATTCCTGCCTGTCTCAGTGCTGTAAAAGTAAAGTCATTTTTACTTTTGGGTAGTTAGTACACTTGCTGTATGTGACGGGATACCTGTGGTGAGGATGTGGTCAGCTGCAGGGCAGATGCATGTAGCAGCCATGCTTGGAGGCACTTGCGCTGACTTTGGCCAGGACACTGATGCCTCTATCTTGAGAAGTGGGTCTTTAGAGGAAGCTGATGCTGCAGGCGGTTCACTGGTCTCTGAAAAGGGTGGAAGTTACCTGCTGGTCATGTGGTTATGATAAAACTAATTCTTGTATGTTATCACTCTTAACTTCTGGCAGCTTATTATATATTGTCTTGTTTTATTGAAAATAAACCAGATATTGTTTTTAATCAATCAATTATAATAAATTGATGGGTTATTTCTTTCATGGATGACTGAGTAGCTCTTCTTGGGAACCCATGTTGAGCAAAGATCCTTTTCTCAATTTTAGATACTGTAATTGATTTGACTGAACACATTCACATTCCTCCTGTGAATGGAAGGCTGAAGTGTTTAATTCCTACCAATACAATAAAATTTAAGGGTATAAATGCAAAGATAGCTAAAATTAACACTTGGTCTTACTAAACATGTATGACTAGTCTGGTAAGCAGAAGACTGCAAAGAGAAATTTGCTGTGTTTTTTTCTCTTTTAGTAAAGTAAAGATTTAAAGAATGGAATGAGAGTAAGTATTGCTTTTAGATATTATTAAAAATCACGGAATGTGTCCACTTGCTCTCATATTGCTAGTTTTGCCATATTCACGTGCGAACAGTGTGAGCTACAATGTTCTGCATTGCAGTGACCCTAACTGTGTAAGGCATGGGGCACATCTTCTCTGTGAGGTTCTATAAACACAGTGCTATGAAACCTGCAGCACCCTTTCTAGATGCATTCTTATTGGAGTGTCTTCCCGTCTCTTAATAAGAGTAATACTCCCCAGAGTCATTTTCCCACGTCTCTAGCTGCTGCATTCTCACTGTCAAGAAAGTAACCTTGTTCAGCCTTTGCACCAAATGGTACCCTGGAAGCTTCATAGGTCAAACTAAGAAATTACTAAATACCAGAATAAACTCTCACAGAAAACTAGTGAAGAATAACTACATACACAGTTGGTTTACCTATGATCTCATATCTTTTGTTCTCAAAACACTTTCTACATCTTAGGATATGAAATTGTCACCATAAACTGTAGACTCAGCACAGTTACAGTTTTTATAGTGAATGATGATCTCCCTGCCCACAAATTCTCGCTGTTTCACACTAGCAATTATCTATTTATTTTCCTGAACAGAAAGAGACCAGCTGCTTTTTCTCTTGGGTGCTTTATCAACGCCTCTTGAAGTCAATGCAGAGCTCTTGTACTCAGCTGTACTCAGAGAGGATTTTTGTTCTTGCAGGCTTTATTTTTTTTTTCCAACTATCATGTTTCACCTAATAAAAACTACTATGCTGGTGTACAAACTCATCTTCGAATAATTTGCAGCTACAGCAATGTTAATGCCGTAAGCAAAAAAAGTGACTGAGGGCAATTGCTCCCTCTGCTGTGTAATCTTCTCACCACCTCTGCACTTGCAGTAGTCATTCAGCTTTTTTTTTCCTGTGACACAGTTATGTTACTGTGTGTTGGTGCTTTGTGCACAGTAGAAATTTTGAGAGACCTCAATCCCTGGCCTTTCAATACCAGAACACTCATTTTTTAGTCACACCAGTTAAAAAAAAAATAACATTTTAAAATTTATAAATATTAGCATAAAAATAAAAATTTATAACAATAAAATAACTGTAAAGTATTTTGAATTCCATAAGGTATCACATTTATGGATCTTTTAAATACAGCATTTCTAGGATTTTGATTTTATGAAGCAATACAACAAGGAAATTTTTGATTTACGTGAAAATGGAAACATTCAGTACTTTCAGTGGATTTTCATGTACAGTAAATACACTGCTCCTTGAGAACCTTCCACATAGCATAGATAGTGTTAATAGAATTCCTCATTTGTATATATGTAGCATAGACAGAGCTAAAAGGCTAATAATTCCTTAGTGGTGGTGGGTTTTGGTTTTGGGGGTTTTTTTAGCTTTTATTGTTTTTATTTTGTTATCTTTCTTCTGGGAAATCTTGGTTTTTAAAGAACAGGCAAGCATCTCAGTATTGTTACTGTGATTCCTGTGGTAGACAAGACTTTTAAAAAGTTAAGTATTTCCTGGAATGTCATGCAGCAACCACCTGATCCCTTGAAGACTGTTTTCCAGGCAGATGCTCAAGGAAGAAAACTCTCAACTCTTGCAACTTCCTTGCCCCAGTACTTGTGAACTGTGTTGTCTCAGGGGAGTGCAGCTTCCAAATGCTGTGGTTCCAGGTCTGCACCAGATGCATCCAACCTATAAAGAGCCACAAGAGTCTGAAGCAAAGATTTGTTCTCAGTACTGCAAAGCCCAGCAGTGTGTCCTGAGCATCACGTACCAGCAGCAGGCTCTCATAGTACAGAGAACACTGTTGCTGTTTGCAACATAGAGTCATAGAGAGTCTGGGTTGCAATGGTCCTTAAAAGGTCATATTGTCCACACAATGTCCCTTGCAATGAGCAGGGACATCTTCAACTAGATGATGTTGCTCAGAGCTGCATCCAGCCTGACCTTGAATGTTTCCAGGAATGGGATGTCTAGCGCCTCTCTGGGTAACCTGTGCCCATGTTTCACCACCTTCATCATAAAAGATTTTCTACCTTATATCTCTTCTAAATCTACCCTCTATTAATTTAAAAGTGTTATCACTTGTCCTGTTACAACAGGATCTACTAAAAAGTCTGTCCCCATCTTTCTCATAAGCCCCCTTTAACTACTGGAAGGCCACAATAAGGTCTTCCTGGAGCCTTCTCTTCTCCAGGCTGAACAACCCCAACTCTCAGCCTTTCCTCACAGGAGAGGTGTTTCATCTCTCCAACCATTTTTGTGCCCCTTCTCTGGACCCACTCCAACAGGTCGATGTCCTTCCTGTGATGGGGACCCCAGACCTGGATGCAGCACTCCAGGTGGGGTCTCACTGGAGCAGAGTAGAGGAGTTCTGTCTTCTTTCCTCTTTCCGAACAGGTGTTTGTGCACATTAGTAAGATCCTACTTGTACCTTGTCTTTTCCCGGTTAAACAATTTTACCTCTCTCAACCTCTCCTTGTATGATAGGTGCTTCAAACCCTAAACCATTTTTGTGGCTCTCATACTGGGCTTGCTCCACTATGCTCATGTCTCCTGTACTGGGAAGCTCTGTCCTGAATGCAGCACTCCAGGTAGGATCTCACTAGTGCTAAGCAGAATGGAAGGATCACCTTCCTCAACCTGCTGGCAGTGCTCTCCCTCATCCAGCCCTGGAGGCTATTTGCCTTTGCCACAAGGGCACATTGCTGGCTCATCTTCAACCAGGATCCCTAGATCCGTTTCTTCAGATCCCTTTCCAGCTAGTCAGTCCCAGACGGTACTGGTGTGTGTGGTTGTTTCACCCTAGATGCAGGATTTGGCATTTCTCTCTGTTAATTTTCATAAGGTACCTATTTAACAGAGTCCTTCTGATGCCAGCACAAACATCTGGTGTGTTAACCACTCCTCCGGTTTCGTACCCTCTGCAGAATTGCAGAGGGTGCGCTCTGTGCCCTTGTCCAGACCATTAATGAAGGTGTAAAACACTGCTGGCCCCGGTATCAACCCCTGGTGTACCTCATTAGTGACAGGCCTCCGTGTGGGCTTTGGGCCGTTGATCACAACCCTTTGAGCCTAACAGCTCAGCAGGTTTTCACTGCACCTTATAATCTATTCATCCAGCCCATGCTTCGTCATCTTCTTTTTTCCAGAATTTCAGGAATTTCACGGAGTTAGTTAACAAATGCCAAGTATCAATAGGAAAGGGAATCCTTGTTCTTGTAAGATATATAATATTTTTATTGGATGGACAGTAGAAAAGTGTTTCTGCTAAATTTGTTTGATTTTAAGTTTGCAGAGAAACTCACAACTCCTGTTTTGTTCTTTCTGCATGGCTGAGAGCAGTATCAGCTTTATTTTATTATAAAGAGTGAATTGATCAATATTCCCTGCATACCTGATTCAGTGAAAATGTGAATTCAGTAATATACATTATTTGATTATTTGTATTTCGTGTAGCTAGGCCATCTCTAGAAAGCTGTGCAAACAATATTAGTAAAATCAATGGTGTGAGGATTTTCCTAAAATTTTAAAATAGTTTCATTTCCAACAATTTAATTGCCCTTCTTGCCAGGTCAGATCATAAATGAGCTCATGTGAGTCAACTCATATTACTGTATCACCTGGAGGGCGGAGAGTTTTGCATGAGATGTCTGTGCAGAATAAACAGCAAAAACTGAATTAGTGCTCTTTCTGGGAGCTCTTGCTTGATATCCTACTCTCTTGTCTGGGGGGAATCAAGAGCTGCTTTTAGGACCCATCTAACCAAGCCACAGCTAGATCTCGAAGAACCAGCTCCTCCAAACATTTTTATGCTTTCCAAGTGAATTTTTCACTGTCTCTCTAGCCCATTTGATGGGATTGTGCAGGTTGTCCCCAGAAGTACATCACTGCTGTCTGTTAAGAGATTCTGGGGGTTAAATACACTGAACTGGGATTTTTGGTCTCTTTTCCAGTACTTGACCTTCTAAGTGTCTGGGCTTGAGGAATCAGCACCTCAGACCCCCTAAATCCTTCTATTTACTCAGGAAGGTATTCTAAATTCCTATGTACTCATGGAAGTATTTGCCTTCTTTTGATGAGGTACCCAACAAAACAAATATCAAAACCAGGAAAAGCATCTTTCTGACTGTCTTAATGTGCATTTCTTTGCCTCCAGGCCCTCCTGGCTCTTTTTTACACACCAGTCTTAACCCTGAGCACTTGACGGCTCTCCAGGAGTTCCTGAGATGCCAAACTCCTCAAAGCTCTAGAAAACATTAGCACATTTATCTTCGTTTTAATTAACTCATCTTTAACTTCTGAAGGATCTCCTCAAGTAGGCTTTCTGTCATTAATTTTTCTTTTTGTTTGTGTGGCCCTAGGAGAGAGGGAGAATCATCAGAGGGAAGTTGTGACTCTTCTCCTTCATCCAGAATATGCTTGTGTTGGAACATAAAATACATGAGTGAACTTGTCTCAGTATCAAAAACAGAGGCAGAAATGTAGTTTCTCAGAGGAGATCTCTTACATAGTCTACAACCAGTTCCTTGCAGATTGCATTTTTATGGGGTAAGAAGGGCATTGGGGGGCACCTCCAGGTTCCTTTGTGTATCCATTTTAAACTCATCCCTGGGGTCTTTAACCTTGATAGAGCTTCATACAATTAATTTTGATCCACCATAACATTAATGATCATTGTGAGGACACTTGTAATCAACCTACAACAGGCCAAGAGCAGACTTGCAGCACAAATAGGACAAACAAAAGCACTTGAGCTCAGTTTAGCTGTTAACTCCAGGCTTTTACATTTCCAGCAGTAGGACAACAGTAGGAGTTAGAAGTGTATATAGAGTCTCTCAGAGCACCCCCAAGGCAAGGACTTACCTTGTAAACTTGCAATTTCAAGCATTTTGAACAAGTAAGTATTGCTGTTGGTGATATTGGCTATTTATTGAAAACTCATGTAATTTTTCCTTGTCACAAAGATTGCTGCTTGCTATTTTAAAATGATACTTGTGGTTCTCAAAATTGGGAGTGGGATTCTGTTCATGTTTAGGTGTTGTATGATATGATTGAAACACTTTTGCCCCAAATGGAAAGGAAAGTTCAAAAACCCTTCAAAGCACTTCTTCCAGGAGGCTGATACAATGCAGTTGGCTCTGAAACAATCCTCATGCTAAGACATTCTGCTTTTGGAGAAGTACTGTGCTTGAGTACTGCAGCTCTGGACTGTCTCTAAGACCAATGTGTTTTCAGGCAATAGTCCCTGTCATACACAGTGAGAGAATGTAATGGACCCAATCTGTGAAAGCCTGCAGTTAGCAGCTGTATCGTGAGTTCTGACAACCAGGCTGAGGCACTCAAGCAGAAGAAATCCAGAAGCAGTGCTGCTGTTCCAGCTGCCACAGGTGCTGCTCTGCAGGTAGCCTTTCCTGCTCTTCCCTTCCTGTCACCCAGGCTGGGATAGAGGAGCCAGCAATTTGTGGCTAGTGCTTGCAGCGTTCAAGGCTAGGCTTAGGCTTAGTCCAGGCTCCACATGCCTTGTGAGTCAGCAGAATTGTTCTCAGGGATGATACCATGTTGCCCACCAAGCAGAACTCAGATAGCTTGATAACCCTCCAGTAAGCACTGACCTCAGCACCTCTAGTACCCACTGGTTTTAAGCACCTCTGACCAACTTTCCTCTACTATGGCTCAGCTTTCTCTATAACGATGCAGGGCCTGCCTATATACACAGTGCTTGGCACTAATGGAGCAGACAATGAAAAAGCTATTGGAAGTGCTTGAATGGATGCTGACCTATTCTTGTGACTGCCTCATCCCTTATACCAGAAGCCTGAGACAGAGTATATTGACCACACACTGAACTTTATAGTTGATTTGTAAGATTAGTAGTTTTTTTAATAACATTCTCACTGTGTCAGATGGAGCTGGCCAAAACTTGCTACCTGTGAGAAGCCAGTGTACCTTCTGTGCAATGGGTAAACTGGTCCCAAACAGCTGTTCTGATGTCATGTTGATGTTTAGAGCACACAGCCATTTCCATTCCTCTTTGTTAACACCACTGTCAACTTTTCTGCTGCAGTTCAGGTAGCAAGACGTTAATTCTCTGCTTACTGGAGAGCTGTGAGATGGAACAGTAGAAGCCCAGGGTATTAATTCTCTAAGGGAATGTGGGAAGGATATGGTGGGAGCTCTGCAGAGCTGGTTCAGGTAGAAAAACATGGATGAAAATTTCACTAGGCAGAAGACTTTTGCTGCTGAATCAGATCAGAACTGAGCAGGACAGAAAACATTTCTAACTTAAGGGTAAGGTAATCTTCCTGACCGCAAGCTCAGCTCAGTTGTGAGTGAAGAAAACACCTTGCAAAGTGGAGGGCAGTGATTAACAGGACATTATAATATAAAAAGATCTGTATGGCTTGTCTTGGCTTACTTAAAGGTCATAAAGTTGCTTCATGCCTTTCTGAATCCATTAAGGTGAAATAAATGGTGAAGAGCTGGCAGGATGTCAAGTTCATGCATTTAAGTTCACAAATTGTTAAAATATATAGGGTGGAGTCTGGGGTGGAGGAGTTATGAGATCTTTGGTTATTTGTACAAACTTTGTGTCCTTATGCTGAATGTTTCATGGAAGTATCAATTTTAAACAGAAAAGTTCTTCCTGAGTCTGTGTCATATGTTATGTTAGCATACGTCTAGGCCAGCACAAGTGGTCAGAGGGAAAAGCAGGGGACCATAGCACAGCAGGTTGTACCTCTGATCAAGGATCTGGTTCAGTGACAGGCCATGGTAGTCTCCACAGCCTGTGAAACATAGCAAAAAACATGTTTTCTCCTCCCTGGTAAGCTGAGCTCCAGGTAAAGAAAGCAGGAGGTGCCTTCTCTTGACACTGGGTGTCTAGTGAAGCAGACAGCAGCACTCCCTTTGCTACAGACCTATTTTCACAGCATTGTCTCACTCCCCTCTCTCCAAAATACAACTCTCAATCTTTGTTAAATTGTGCACATAAAACCTGGCTATCAGCACTTCACCTGTCCCCGGCCCAACTTCCTTTTACATGTGAGAGGCCCATTCGTGATGTAGTGGGGAGAAGTCAGGGAGACTGTCATGTTCAGAGCTTTGAGAGGGCCACTCTGCTGTTCTAAACTGAGATGCAGTCAAAGGTGGGGATGTGTTCTCTCATCTAGTGGCAATTCACTACCTTCATTGCCTGGTCTCCATGTTCAGCTGGGCTTAGCAGTACTGTTTCATCTTGTTTTGTGTTCGCTTTTTTCCGCTGAGATCGTTAGAGGGATCCAGCTGATGTTACTTCATAAATGCAGGCAAATATTGAGAGTAGCTCTGGATTATTCATATAAAATCTGAAATGCACTTGTCTTTTCAGTGTCCTTTTGTTGGTTTTGAAACCACTTTGCAGTGAAAGATTCTCTGCCCGTGGCAGTCAGGTTTGACTAGATGATTTTTAAGGAGTCTTCCAACCCAAATCATTCTATGACTCTACGAAACGATGTTCTTGTGAACAGGTTGATTGAAAGATCTCATTGCAAATAGTGGGTTTAATGTGGAAGGGTCCCGCAAAGTGAAAGTGGAGCTTCTTGTCAAGAAATTTATTCAAAAACTGCATTATTTTTGGCTGGAGAATGAAACAAAGATTTTATGTGTTACAAAACACATGTAAGAAAGTCATTGCACATAGGCTCCAGATCAAGACTATTCACACGAATTATTCAGTGGATTATTTTACTTGAATAAAAGTGGATAATAAAGGATGGATCTGAGCTATCAGGTGTGTGGAGACAATTCACTAAAGTGGAATTTATTTTTGTGTTTGCTTGACTTTGCTTAGTTCCTCTTCTGTGAGAAAATTTTAGTGTAGTCCTATGAATAGGGGCCATAGGACTCCTATTAATTGACTTCTGCAGGTTTTTGTTCCTTTATGAACTACATTATAAACCCACTTGATTTTCAAAACTGCTTTAATTACAGTTGTGACTGTTTTCATTATGGGAAGCAGCGGACTAAGAGAAAATTGTGAGATTATAAATGACAGGTCTAAAGCCAAAGAGGGAATTGTTCATTTAAAAGATTAGTACTGAAGGTTTCTATCACTTCTGACCACTTGTGACCAGGAATTGGTTTGGGAAAACTTACTGAGAGGGGGATACTGAAGAAAATAAGGGAATTTGGGAAGGATTAACAGTTTTCTTGTCAAAGAAGAGCTGAGAAAATGCAGCCTCAAATTCTAGTCCTCTATAGTAAAGAAAAAAGAAGATAGAAAAAAAAGGAAAAAGGAAAAAATTTAGTATTTTTTCCAGGAAAAATCTTATCAGATGTATCCTGATTCTGCCATGAAGATCAAAAAACTTATCTTTGTGTATTAGTTTCTTCTTTGCAAAATGAGGATAAGGGTATTGGGCAGTTTTTGTAAGGTGGATTGAGATCAGTACCTGTAAGTGCAGGCTAACACAGCACTACTGTCCTTTGATATTGGATGCTCTCCATGATGCAGGACTATCAAGTTACTGGCTAAATGATGGTATGACATAGGAGCACATGAGAGTCACAAATAATGACATTTGTGATTGTACATAAATCCATGTGATTTATTCTCTTTCCTTTTGTGGTTTTTTCCCATAGGAGAAAATCAGGCAATTGCTTTTTCCAGTGCTGAGGTATAAGCTACAAAGCTGATTCAGATGAAAAAATAGCCTATGGTCTCTTGATGATTGATCAAAGCAGGTGATTTTGAACTTGGTTTTAATCTATTATTTAAACAATATGCTAATTAAAAAACCACTTGAATGACTTTACATTTGTTTTATCATTATGGTTCTTAGCGGTTTTCCTAAAATAAGATTCTTATTCACTGTAAACAAGTCAATTGGTAGCTTTTTCTCTGATTTTCACAGGTCTGTTGATATCACTTCTCTCCTTGAGCCACTGCACATAGCAGTACAGTTCACATGGTTCCACCTAACAGCTCTGCTTTTCCCCAGAAGTGTCAGGTCTCCTGTGAGTGTCGTAAAGGCCTCTTCTGTGCGGGTGTGAATGGATTCCGTAGGTACTTATGGATGGGGGTAGAAACGGACACCAGAAGAAACGGACACCAGAAGACAGTACATCAAAGAGGGCAAAAGAACGTGCTGAGAGGTCATGTCTGACAGTCTCGCAAAACCTGAGTAGCTCCGGAGTCAGTAGAGCTGTTGAATCCACAAGCACGGATGTGTTAGCATGCGAAGCAGCCCAATCTCTTGAAGGCCACCAGCAAACATCAGGATCAACAGTGGAATGCCTAACTCACACGGCATCTGAGGCAGTGGTGGCGGCTCTCTGCAGACTGCAGCTGAATGTTCAAAACCAGCTGAAACAGGAGACTTCTTGAAACACTTTCTGAACCCCTGCTAGAAGCCCTTGTATCAGTACAATCTTCTGCTTCTGAAGAAATGGCTGGGGTTGGCCTCCCAGCTGTTGCCTCAATCTGGGAACTACAAGTTAGTGTGTTGTTGTGAGCTATGTGAAGGAGATGTACTGCATGTAGTTACTGCTGTTAAAATTAAGGGCTTGAATTGATTATTAATAACAGCTTTATTTTTAAGAAAGTGTTCTTGTAAGTATGGGTTGTGATCTCTGTCTTCCTTCAACTTGATGTTTTCAACACATGCACTGAGTAATCCAGTAATTTTTGATTTAGCAAGTTGGATTTTTAATAAAAATTAAAATTTGTTAAAAATTTGCAATAAAGCATTAAAATTTTATTAAAGTACCTGGAATATGCTAGGCACATTTACTAGTTTAAACCATTTTACTAAAATACAGGCATTTTATCAGTATGTGGGCATTTCATTATTGGATATCTACATTGTGAAGACCAGAAGCAAGAGTGACATGCTGGAGGGCAGAAAGTTTTATATGAAAGGAGGAAGGGCATCAACAGTTGAAAATAGTGTTGGATTACACAGGGGAATAGACTGGCAGGGCTAGGCCTAAGTTTGCAATGTTCTGGAAGTGGTAAATATAATTCTCTTCTCTCTGGCTCTTAGATGTGACTGGGAACAGGAATATTAGTTTCCTTCTTTCTCAGTTCCCAGGTGAATTTCAACTATCATTGAGTTAATGCATCGGAAGAAAATAGTCTCTTTTCACCTTCTAGATAGCAATAGCAAAACTAATTAGGGCATAACTTTTGTACAACAAGAGCTGAAAATGCTGGAACAATGACAACACAAGTTTTTGTTCTGTGGTGAAGACCAGAAATACGCTTGTCATGAATAACAATGTTTTATAGAAATGAAAGACTATTATGTAAATTTGTATTTGTCAGAGCTGCAAAATGGAGACTAAGTACCAACTATGCTGCCAATGTTATGCAGACCTTTGATTAAAAAAGGCTAAGTTCTGTAGAGCACACCAATGCACAAGAGACAGGCCGGTTGGAGAAAAAAACTCAAGGCTTTTATTGCCTGCAAAGGCAGTTCATTCAAAGAGGTGTTCAGACTGCTGGGAATATCAATTCTACCCTAGGCATGCTTTTACTGTGTGTTTCACATAGGGCATAGTTTTAGCAGTCCCCTGAAAATTTTAAATCTGCATGAAACGTGGCACAAGCTTGCAATGACGATAGGATGGCTTTCAGGAGATCAAAGAGCAGCTTTCAATATTCAAGTGCTGTGACCGTGTATCCATTCTAAAAAAATCTGGCAAAATCATTAACCCTAAATTTTAATGGAAAATGCAAAACCTGTTAGTTCTCCAGGCCCTTACAGGAAGATTTCAGTTGATTTTAAGGCAAGGATTTTGCAGTAATAAAACTAGTAACTAATTCAGTTGCTGCAGTTATTATTACTTGTTTGTGTTTTGCTGAAAGACGATCTAGCAAAGAGAAACATGTCTCTCTACAATTCTCAGTATGATGCTTAAAAAGAGCCATTTATCGGTAACCTTAAAATTTCAGGAAAAAAATATGTTATTTTATTAGCTAAAGATTTAATTTTCCTTTTACTATTACCAGCATAAAGGGAAGCACCTTACAATTAATGAAATTATTCATGATTTGCAAAGCTGTGTAAGACAGGGGAAAAGCTAATTTTCCTATTAGCTGTTTCTCACTTATTCACTTCACCCTCATGTGAATTAATCCAACACTAGGCACCAAAGCATCAAATGTAATATTAACTGGTGGGGGATGTTATTTTCCTCATATTGCTCACCTATTTTAATCTTAAATGAAAAAACTTAATAGAATCCAGCTCACGAGACAACCCTTCACTGACAAAAAGTCAATGTTAATTCAGAATCTTCCCCGTGATTGAACAAGTCACTGTAGGAATTTGAGCAGGAATAAAACTTTCTGCAGACTTCACAGTGAGGAAATGCTTCCCTAGATGAATAATTCCAGTGCTCATCAGCCCAAAGACATATGTGGCAGATCTGTGAGGAGAGAAAGAAGGTGTCTAAGTACACCAGGTTAACCCCTTAAAGGGCAGTCTTGGACAATGATGGGTCACGTTATCTTCTGTGATGGCTACAGCTGATCCTCCTCCTGGCCCTTACCTTACACACTTTCTCCTTGAATAAAAATTGTCAAGTCCATACATATTAAAGAAAAAAGGGTGAAATGTGCTAAGTTGCTTTTATTACCTAATTTAAAATTTTCATAACCTATTTGATGTGTAAAGGTCTAAAATATTGTACTCGTTAGAAGTGCTTTTCCAGCATTTGTAACTGAATTCTAGTTCTTCATCTTCCAGGATTAACGTTTGAATGTGCTACTACAGGAAACACAAGGTGAACACAGGAAGAAGAGAACTGTTAACACCAAAATCACAGATTTGCTCACCCACTTTTGTTCCAGATCAAGCAACAACCCCAGAGAAATAATTTTTCCTTTGTCTTCTTTTACAAATCAAAACTGCACACAAAGCATTCTTTGCTGATGCTCTTACTCTATCAGCTTTTCATTTGTAAGTTTGTGGTCCCCAAGACAGATCAGGATATCAGTGTTGTGTATGTCCTTATGAATCAAAAGACCTTCAGCTCTGTGCGGTTTAACCTGTTTTATTAAGGCAGGTGTTGCTGCAATTGTGTATCAGCTTTCTCCTATATTTTTCCTGCATGAATGTGTTTTGAGACTGAAGACAAGTCCACGATGAGCTTTGGAGAGTGGGAATTTGGTGACTAATGATTTTTAATTTCTTCTGCTGTTGTGTGGGTCTGTAAAAAGAGAAAATCTGAGCAGAGCATGCTGGTCAGTAACAAGGTGAGCTTTGGATAGGGTGATAGGGCCCTTCCAAGTCTTGTGGTACCTGTCTATCTGAGTTAAATGACACCTAACCTTGGTCAGGCCTGGAAGGACACTTTTTGTTCAAAAAAAGAAAAAAATGTACACGGTGATAAGACCATTTCCTTTCTCACAGCGTCTCCTTTAATGTCAGGCCTGAAATATGAAGTCATTAGGGGATATTAAAACAGTGCTGACAAACTAATTAACAAAAGACATTACGCCGGATGGGCTCAATTTATCCTTTTTAATGGTTCTTATAAATGGGTGCCGCCAATTAAAATTAATAAAGATTTACCAGCGATTGCCCAGCATACACTGTTAAAGAGCTTCACTGAAGGTCGCCTTAAAGTCAGCCTTGTCAAAGCTGCAAGTTCAGCTCCCAATACCAAGCCATGCTGGGTTACTCGCAGTTACATTTTTCCCAGGCAGTCTCTCTTTCTTTGTATTTGGTTGAAGTTTATACACTTCTGTCTCTGTCTCTCTAAAACCTCATCCATCTGCCTGTTGACTCTATTAAAAAATATCCCCCCTTGCACTATTAGATTTGTCACAGTTTCATAAAGGAGAATCTCAACAGTCAGTATAATGAGAACTTTGTTCTTTCCAAATCTGTCTGTCATGAAGGAATCCTTTTGTTTCAAACCACTTTTTATTTTCTTGCTATCAAATTAAGGTACAACAGTGTCCCTGCTTAGGGCACAGTATGGATGATCAAGAATGCCCTGTGTGGCTGTAGCTTTGTTCAGTCTAGGCCAGACTGAATTCTGCCAGGCCATGCTCTTATGGCTTCCAGCATTCCACCATATGTAGGTGACTAGATATTAAATATATGAATTAGGAATGCATCAAGGGAGAAGTCTGCTAGTACCCTAGTAATTAAAAATTGGTGACAAATAGTAATTTCTTTGCAATCTGTCCACCAACAGAAAAACATCTAGGAGACTAGGCATTCAGCCATGAGCAGAATCTCAGCTCATCTCTGAGCTTCTGCCCTCCATTTCCATTTTGCAAGGCAGTGGGGCAGGTAAACTGGCTGAATGCCATTCCTTTTTACCCATTCTTTCCTTGATAGAAATGCTGTCAGAAAGACTATTGTTAGTGGCCAGATGGAAATGCAGCTGTAGCTTGTGCTGGGCTGTGTTGGCAGGTTTGTGCTGATCTCTGTCATGGGAATGTATTTGCTGTAATGGGCAGGAGGCAGACCGTAGGAGATGGTGGAATTGTCTGCTAGAGAACTGAATGATCTGGCACAAACTTTTTGTGTTGCTTCTATTAAGGATTCCTCAGAAGGCAGCACTAAGGGGCAGCTTCTGTTGTTTTCTCATGCACATGTAGAACTGGATCACCAGTGTGAGATAGCAAGACAAGCTAACACTTTTGGAGAGGAGCAAAGAGTTCCAGATTCATTACTCTACAGTGCCTGGTAAGTGACTGCTGTATGCTGGAAAGAGGAGACCAGAAATGGTATCCCCTGTTTTGTTCTTTGTAAAAATACCAGTGAAGCACAGTACATTAACAGTTAAAAAAAAGAGGAAAGAGACCCGTGGGAGCAATGGTGGAGGTAGTGTTACATGAACTAGAGAAACAGCTCCACTCATTTTGTGGGAGACCACCTCAGATTGCCACAACCAGGACAGTGACCCTGCTGGCTCAGTTGATGAATGTTCAGGGAAATGAGAAGGATTAAATCTCTGACAGCTTCAAGAGAGTTGAAGCTTCATGTTGTTGTATAACTGTAACTATCTCACTGGAGCTGGTTTCTTACTTTCTTTACTTTTGTCACCTCATTTCCCATTTTGAGTATGCTAAACACATACAGGAAATCTATACATTATATTCCAGGAGTGAACATGTCCTCTTTGTGAAACTTAAAGGACATGATAACAGAGAAAAGATTTTCAGATTTTCTGAGGGGGAAGAGAGAGAGGGCAAGGAAGAAAGGAAGGAGAAAGAGAAGAAATAAAATCTGAAGAGGAATTGGAGAGAAAATTAAACCGAATCATTGTTATTGAGTAGTCTTTCAAATTGCTTTTAACCTTTGTGTGAAATTTTAGTAACTCCTCTTGATGAACACTGATAATTCTTTTTCTCAGTTACAAGCAGTATTCTTTGGCAGAAAGGTACATGATTTTTTCCAATTAGAAGTATGACACATGGGGACTAGAGGTCAAACTTTGGATTTTGGAAGCAAGTTCTCTGCTTGCAAGATTATAGGGTTAGAAACAAATCACCTGCAAGATTATAGGGTTAGAGATGTCCACCTAAGGTTTTTCAGGAATGACTTGTGGGCTCAACCTGTCTTAATTTCTGTATTTATTTCTCTTATATTTGCGGTGTGAAAAGACATCAGACATACTTCTGGAGCACAGACAAGGTACAGCAGTGCAGCCTTGATGGAAACTGTAAAGCTATTCATTCTGAGTGGAGAAGAGCTAAATCTGTTACCAGGCTTCCTGTAAACTGAAGCTTTCATCTATGGCAAAATCTGATGATTTCAAAATACATCTCATTACAGGTTGTGGAGGGCTGGGAGCCCTCAAAGCAGGAGCCTCTTGCACTCCCCTGGAGAAGCCAGAGATAAGCTACCTTCCTCGGGGTCATGGTGAGATCCCAACACGCCTCGTTCCTTCACGGCAATAGCCCGTACCCTGTTGGCCAACTGGTTTCTACCCCACCCCCTACCTTCCCCACAAAAAGCCCGGCTTCTGCCCCTGGAAGCGGGGAGTGCTGTCTGCGGCCTCCCCTTCGCAGGGTGCTCGGACAATAAAGGCGACCCCTGCGGAACGAACTGCCGTGCGAGGCTCCTGTCTCTCTGTCCCCTCGGGCGAGGTCACAAGGAGCTGAGTCACAAGAGCGGAAATCACAGAGAGCTGAAATCCCTCGTAGCAGAGAAGCTGCTACACTTGCTGGAATCGCCTGTCGCCCAGGGCGGTCTGCCAGCACCCCTGGAAGAGCTGCTCCCTGCGGGACGCTCTCCCTCCAGGAAGGTCGCGGCGCGCTGGTGCTGAGCAGCACCGGACCCCCTGCGACAGCAGAGCTCTCAGATTCCTCTTGAGCTGTCTGAATACCTAAAAGCCCCAGTAGCAGCAACACCTATGGGACCAGTTGTCTGAAGCAAATTCTCTGTTGGCTTGTTTAGTGAGTCCCTTTTTAAGTTGATGACAAGAAGGTATTTGCCCACCACTTCAGCACTGATTTTAGTAGTATACAGAATCTGTACTCTTCCTATTCCACTGGTTTAAAATCTCCTTTTCTGTAGTGTTGAAAATATCCTTGAAATAAGTACTTGGTAGAATCCAGTTACTACCTTGTGTCCTAGTGCACTTGATGTCACAGGACTGTAAATTGTTTACTGTCTCATAGTAAAATTTTGGCACAGATATTTACGGCAGAGGTCTTAATCTTTGTAAATCTCCTTAAATATCTTCTCCTGTGCCATGTTAAAATAACGACAGTCCTTTCAGCTTGTGATGCCTAATAATGGTGCTTAGAGCAAAGATTATCTTCAGATAATTAAGTTTTCCTCATTTTCTTTCCTCTGCTTCTGGTGCATATGTAAGCAAGAGCTTTGTAGTGTCTCCGTAAGTGGTTCCATGTTTGGTATTCAGTTTTCATGTGATTCTGAAGAAGGGAAAATGAAGAAAGGAAAATGCATCTTCTAATTAAAGAAATTCAGCTAATGGCAGGAAATGTATTTTTTGTGTTAAGACTTCTCTTGCCCAACCCCCTACCTGCCCTGTATCAGAGGATCCACCTACCTGGATGGTGCATTTTTTTTTCTATTTTTGTACTACTCAACCATCTTCAATTCCCAGTTGCTTTGCAGGTCTGCTTGAGCTAGATCCCCACTAAAACAGCAAGGTAAATGGGCAGAAAAAACAACAGATGAGAATCAAAAGTGAAAAGCAGCAGAGCATTGTGATTTCAAAAAGTCTAAATAGCGGGAAGAAAAATAGAATGTGAGAGATTTCACTTTGTTATCAAGTTTTATTCCTAAAAACAGTGACTATTCTGGAGCTTTCTTGGTTTCACCTCCCACAGTGTGTAGAGCTGAGGGGACATAGTGATTAACAGTGGCAGTTCTTGCAGTACTCCTTTGGATCTTTGCATCCTGGTGGGCTATATCACCTAAACTCCTTGGCATTCTGTAATCTTCTCATACAATGAACTTTAAAACCCCCTACTATTCAGGAACAGCTGTATATAAGTTTCAGTCTTCTCTGGCTTGAAAGGGTCACCACTGTAGTCTGTTTGTGTATAATGGGGTATGAGCTCTCATCCTCCCACATACAGTGACTGCCAATCAGACTTTTGCAGGATCTGTTAAAGGGGAATATGGGGTTTATGTGTTGCAACCTGGTTCCAGGCTACTAAGCTTTGCAGTTTCCTCAAACAACCCTGCACTAAGGAATCACCAGCTTTTGCCTGCACTCTTGATGTACAGTACATTAATCGTGCCCTCCCTAATTCCTGCTTCAAGATAAATCTCTTGCGCTCCCATTATTGGGCTAATTGCTGTGGATTATATGGCAGTCAGTTGCTCTTTGGCAGGGAAAGATTAATGGAGGACATTTCCTTTGTTTTGATTTCATTTGCTAATTGCTGTATGGAGAGGTGGTTATGTTAATTTATCCTCTCTCCCTGTTAGATAGCAGGGTTTTGTTTAGCATGTGCTGGGAGAGAAGTGGTTGCCAGGAATCCTAAATGTTTCTTTGTCTTGCTGTGTGAATGTGAGAGCGGGGAGGTCTTCAAGCAGTAGGATGGTTTTAGCAGCTCACAGACGGAGTACTCTTATGCTTATGTGCTTTTTTCTATGTTTCCAGGCATAGGATGTGCTAATTATAGGTCACAAAATGAAGAATAAAGAATTTTCTGTATTTTTGCTAGGGGCTGAATCATCTGGTTGTTGGTCTCTCTCTATCTCTGTCAGACTCGTGACAGGAAGTCAGAACCCCACTGAAAAACCTGGGCCTTTTAACTGAGCATGTATGTGACCATTCTGGCCCCTGGACAAGATGCAGAGTCGGAGCCTGTGAGCAGCTGAACAACTGGGAATTGAGTGTTGTTACTAGCTTTGTATTTATTAGGTAATTTAAGAAACAACTGTCACCAAATGTGCAGTTTTCTCAGCTTTAGATAGATGCAGAGGTCTGAGAGAACAGGACAGATAATTAAGCCATTCACACTTGTAAGCCAGAAAGGAGTCCAAGCCAGGCACTGGTGAATGAAAATTGCTGCCATCTGTTGCCTATTCTTTGGCTTTTGCAAAGTGGATGGTCTGGATGTCACTCTTTCCTGCTGAGAGAGATGTTTCCCACTGCACATCTGCAGTCCAGGATTTGTACTAACTGCCAGCCTCACCACGGCAGAAATGCCTCCGAACAGAGATTTTATTGGAGGAACAGCTGAAAGGGATAGTTGTGAGGAATCTGCCCAGTGCCTTCTGTAATTTAATTGCTCTGTGAATAAATGAGACACTTCAGTCTCCAGAGTTATCAGCTTGACAGTTTTTACTAGAACAAAATTCTTTTGATTCAGTGGCTGCAGCTATTAATTTAGGGATCCAGACATAAAGTCTTTATTACAGAAGACTGCCTGTCTTTCTATGAAGAAGGCTGTCAGCCAGTCCTCTTAGTTTGGGGAAGACGAACAATCTGGCTGTCTTTAGATCTGGATGTTTCAAAGACCTTTAAATTGAGCACAATAAATTCTATCACCATGGATAATGATAGAAATAATTATGCTAAACTGTTTATGTTTCTGATAATTTGTAGCAAAATGGAGGGACAGAATTTAGTTACTTTTGGATTTATGAACTCTAATTACTACTATTTTTTAAATTCCTGTGGAAGCCTGTCTGTTTTCACTATATGAGAGTATAGAGCATACTTACCTACTCTAAACTGTTCATTATTTTTCTATTGCTATGAGAATAACTTATTTTCTCTTTGCTAAACTCCTCAGAAGGAAACATTTTGGGGCCTCTCACAATTTTGTTGCTCTGCTATTATTGCTATTGTTTCAAGGCAGACTCCCTGCACTATGTCACCAGCAATTTCTGCTGTGCCTACATTTCTTTTTGCACCTTTAAAAATTTCTCCCCATTGCTATGAGCTTAGCCTACAGTCGATCTTCTTGGCTGAGCAGTAAAATTCCACCTCCTATAATGCTCATACTCCAAGTAACCATGCAATGTCATACCTCATCTTGGACACTACTGGATTACAAGATAGGAGTCTTCAGGCATTCCCTTGATTTTCTTTAAGAAAATCATAATTTTGTGTTCAGAGTGCATCCTGAATGCAAACTGTCAAACTTGCTTTGTGTAGGTCTTCAAACTGTATTTCATGTCTCCCAGGAGGATGCTTATTCCAAGAGGCTGCCAGGACTTTTTAAGATGCTGGCCTGTTCCAGGTCTCTCAGAAGATGGCTGGGCAGGCTCAGCTCTGCTTTGTTATAAATGGTTCCATTTGGAGCACTTGGCACTTCTCTCATGTCAGGTCGACAAACTTCAGCCTCCAGCAGGATTCCTGATATAAGGTAGTTGTTGTCTGGAATGTAGGAAGTGGCTTTCAGAAATCCCTTCATAGCTACTGAGAGCATTAGAATTTACGCCTCGTGATCGAGCTGGGAAAACAGCTTTATTTTGCCATATGTGTCACTGCTAGAATGTTTCTGTAATCATGGGTGAGGGTGGTGGAAACATGAGACATTACAGGATGATTCAGAGTCAGATGACTGGTCAGATCTAAGAGTGTTTTACAGTAGGTGTCTGAGAGAAGGCCCACCATGAACTAAGTCATGTGGAAATGATTCCAAGACACTTAATGTGTTTTGCAATTCATAGCACTTATTATCCACTGCTCCCAAACTTTCAAGAAAGGTTAATGCTGTGAGAAGACTTTAACACAGGGGCTATTGTTTTGCATGGAAAAAGCTCACAAAATCACAGAATAGGGTGTTGAATAGGGCAAGGTGACTGAGAAATCCAGACAGGAAAGCTGATTAGGAAAAGGATGAGGCTTATTTCCTCAGATTAAACAGCTTGTAAATGCATGGGGTACTCATTGCTTCAAATAAACTGTCTGAACTTGCCTTAGGAGTCCTAGCTCTTAGTTAATGTCTAAACTCTGGCTATTGCTCCTACTGTGAACCATCAATGAAACAATTGTGAGGCTGGATAGGGTAGGCATTGGTCAATAGGAGGGAACAAGAGCATCAGCAGACCAGGACCTTTTCAAGCTAAGGGATAAAACGGTCAGAGGCTCGTGAAGACCCTTATGGCACTAGGAACAACAGACAGCATTGCTGTCATGGCAATGAAGCCATGAAGCCTAAAGGTAGAGTAGCTAGTGCTGCCTTGAAATAGCAAAGAAAAATTGTTACAGTAACCTAACACTTAGCTACAAGTGGCCTTCATTGTGCATGTGTACGTGTATGTGAAGATTGAACCGAGATTATAAATCTTTTAGGGGGCTACTGGGAACGTGGTCTTGCAACATAGGTTGCTACTGGGAACATGGTCTTGCATACACCAGCCATCTGGAAAGCAGTTCCTGATGAAACATCATTAGCAGTAAATTCATTGCGAGAGTGGAAATGAATTTCATAGGCCATGGAACTAAACCAAATCTTGTGAAGTATTGGGACCGGTCCCTTGCAGTTCCCGATAAAGTTGCAAACTGTGTGAAGGGAAGGAGGTTAGGACATTTAGTCACATGTCTCTACTACTTTGCGAGCTGTTGTTAGTTCTAGTAATAACTGATTCCTCAGGGTGACTTTCCTGATCTCCTAATCTTTTAATTAGCAGGAACTGATAACAAGGAGGTGACCTCTATAGACAGGGCAATGGAAATTATATTGAATTCCAAACTCCTCCTGCAGAGGAGACTTACACTATTTTAGAGTTGAAAACTATTATTATTTAAGACATTTTCTATACTGTAACATTGTTCAGAATGTGGTATTTCCCCTCTTAAAATAAATTAAACACAGGTGGAGGACACTAAAGTATGCAGCTTTGAAACCCACCTAATGTATTATTAATGCACTTGCTACAGGAGCAGAGAGTGATAACCCCACACTACACAGCCATTTTATTTATGCCCTGAGTACGAAAACTACCATCCATAGCAATGGAGGGATGGAGCTGGCATGATCCATGAGGTTTTTGTCAACGTCTGCTAACTGCACTGAATGTTTGGACTTCCTCTGTCTTCCTTCCTGATTCTGTGCTAAAATCTGCCTATTCACTTCATGTAGAGGGGACTCCCAATAGTTGTTGAGAAGTCACTGGCATCTAAGCATATGCTTTTAATGAAGTTGATGCTGATTACCTGAAAATAAAAACCTGTCTCACCCATAGTCCTCTGCACTGTCTCATCTTACAAGCCTGCTTATTAATAACTTGTCTGATAGGATTGGAAGACTCATTCTCCTGTTGCCTGGCCCTTCTGATTTTCAGATAGTAAGAAGATGTCTACAGAACTGTGTTGTTTTGATTGTCATGGCTCTTGCGTGTTGTCTTCTATCCAAGTGTGTATTCACTGTGCTAAACCTATCCCAAATGGTCTGCTCTGCTGTTTCCCAGAGGCGCCTGTTTGCCTAAGACTGGGAGCTTCCTTCATGCCGTGTGTGACATGTACGTCCGTGAGGTTTCTCTAGTGTTGTGAACTCAGACTACTGACAGCACGGAGCTCTTGCACAGGAAGTGAGCTGCTGGACAACCCCCTTCCAAGTCACAGAGGCCAGAGAAATTGGTACCTGCTGTCTGATGTGCAGGTCTCATTCTCGCGGACCCTTGTAAACTAGCAACCTTGTAGCACAGGGACCAGCTGACATTTCCTCCGTAAGGAAGGTAGCCTATTGCTTTCTAACCAGCGGGAATACACTGCTGTATACCTATGGCAGAGAACGTAACAGAAAGGAATGCATTTTTCATACTTTTCTTTTTCCTTATTGAAAAGAAAAAGAAAGATCTGGGCAAGGAAATGTAGAAATCATCATCAGGGTGTGTTTCTAACTCTAAAGTGTGTGAGAGCCCTTAGGTATGCGAGAGACCTAAGGGCAGATATGAGGTCACGTGAAGTCATTTTACTTCCCCAGCAGTGCTGCTACAGCTATGGCTTTGCTTCACGCGGCCATCCATGGCTGTTGTACAGCTGTTTAGCACACACCACATCTCACCAGCTGCTGCCACGGGGTGAGCCGATTCCCGAGGCTCAGTAGTGTCTGTGCCTTATAAGGCCTGAAGTGGAGGAGGTATGGGAAACTCCTTTATGTTTCAGTACTGTGCCTTCCAGGAGAGTTGGCATTGAGCAGGCAGAAGGCAGACAGGGAGCTCAGTGGTGAGTCTTTCCTGGCAGGATGTGGAGGATGCCAGATTATCTTGGAGTTTTGAAATGGATCTGTGGAGCTTTTGTTTTGCTGCCGTTCCTATCAACCTGTGTTTTAAACAGTTTTTAAAGCTGTGTTTCCTGCTTGTTTTTAGAAGAGGAAGCTAGTTGGGTTATACACAACCAGTGAGACAAAAATGTATGTGTGCTAGTTATTCTTCCGATTTACTCACTCATAGAGAAGGTGAAACCACAGGGATGAGCCATGACCACATGGGTCCAGTCACTACCAAACCACAAAATATATTGACCCTTACCCTAATGCTCTTGTAAAAATTATGTAACTGAGTTTATTTTTATGAGAAAAGGATTCTTTGTCACATAGTGTTTGAAACACTTGATTCTTCCAGCTCTGTAAAAATATATGGAATTGTCAATGGGGAATATGATGCCTAGTTGTGCAAAACCCTGGGTGATTACTAGGGCCTGACTGTGAGAAATTATTTACACCATGGTAGCTCAGTCTGAAATTCCTAAGGGAGCATAAGCAAAGAAATTCCATAATTCCCCATAGTTTCACAAGGAATTACATTGAAAAATTAACTTTGCTGCAAAATGAAATTTAAAATGCAGAATGCAATGAGGCAGTATCCTTAATAGAGGCCAGAAGGGTCATATCCATTGAAGCCTAAAAGGTCATATCCATCAATTTTTATTTGTCTCCATGGGATGTTGCCATCTGAGAATACTATCTTGTCGCAAGTTGAATTCTGAAATAGGGAGTTTGCAAGTGCATTTAATCAGTCTGTAATTATTGATTTGGTTTCAGAGAGGAATGTATGGTCAGTGAAATGACAGGCTGGCTATACTTTCTATTCTTCTCCCAGAACCTAAGGAAAGCCCATGATAGCCCAAGATTATTGCCAGAATCTGTCCCAAGAAGGCTTTTTGCAATGACTGCCCTACCTTTAATGATTCCTGAATTATTATAAGAGACAAAAAAAGATTTATTGTTGTCATACATATTCTGTTCATTCACTTGAACCCTCAGAAAGAAAATTCCTCCAATACAGCAACAGGCAGGTGTCCAAAATGGATTATAGCCAGAACCACCACCCCAAGAGAGTGTCTGTTCTCCCTGGAAAACAGCAAATTTTCTGCATCAATCAGAAAAACACCACAAGAGGCAGGCCATAAAATATTAGTGGATGTGACCATAGACGAAGCTTTCTGGCCTTGCAACAAATTTAACTATATCATGCAAAATCAATTCTTGAACTTCCAAGTCATCATAACCAACAAATTTGACTTGGGTAGATGCACCTCTTCCAGCTTGTGCAACAGGACAAACCCTTCTGTTCTTAAACTGTGGCTCTGTGGCTCATTTCCTTGATAGATCCTGTTCCTGTCATCAGTCCATTGGAAGATGTTTACAGAAATCAAAATTTGTGGACTGAAAAAAAATTTAATGCTGACATAATGGGAGGAAATACTAAATTATCTGTGAATGAGTCAAGAGAATCCTACAGACCTGTCAAATTAAGACTGGATGGATTGGTCACCCCCTGAGAGTACAAAGGAGCATAAAATATTCAACAGAAATTTGCTCACACACACTTTAAGCCAAAAACGAAGAAAGCAATCCTAAGACATAGTGAAAAGATGAGGCTAGTAAACAAATAGAATTGGGGTAAAGAGTGGGAGGAAAATATACCTACCTATACTGTAGGAAAGTTGTAAGGAAAGGAATAGGAGATTCTTCAGTAGATTAGAAGGATGATATTAGCTGAGGATATCACTACATCTTTTTCAACTCACATGGACAAAGCATCAAAGAGAGAAACACTTCTTAAAGACTAACAATGTGAGGTCAGTGACACAAAAGACAGGGAGGAGTTCCTAACAGTCAATGTAGTTGCTAATAAAGTAGCACAAACAAGCACTATTTAAGCATCAGCTTGTGCCTGCACACAGGTAACATGGACAAAGGGATTCTCTAGGTAAAGAATCTGGGGTCTGCAGTAAAGGTAAATGGCTCCGGTAAGGGATCCTGAGTGTCTCTTTTATTGGAGCATTCATCTTCAAACTGTTTTGATCCACCATCCCTATCAGTAAAATAATTTTTAGCACACTCCACCAAGCCTGGGCCCTTGGAGTCAGCTCCTGAATCTCCTGGACTCTGAAGGAGTTGCTTAATTTTCTGAGCTGATCTGCATCCCTTGCTTCTCAAAGTTCCTTGCCTTTGTTAGGGTGGATGTTTCCCAGGAAGTTCATTATTGTTCTTGGAGTCTGTGGAGAAATGAAAATGATTTCTTCTAACAGATAACAGTTTAGACACAAAAGTAACATTTTTTGAAAGTAATATTTCCATCTGGTTGTAAATGAGGTACCAAACCTTTAATTAGAGCACTTATTTGTGATCTAAAATACTAAATCATGATCTGAGAAAAATGGTGGCATTCAGCCTGTTGACTATTAAAGGTTTGACAGTTTAGGATACAGAATCAAGAAATTTTTGGAAGCTAGAAGTTCTTCTCTATGGCTTGTTCTAGTCCTAGAAGTGTACAGTTAATAATTTTTTGGTATGATTTGAAAAAATGCAGTACTTCATGGTTTTTTCTCTGTTTAATCAAAGTCATGTCTTTTTGAGTTATGAGATGGTATTTTTAATGTTTAGCAATAACAAGATTTCATTTTAACTGCCACCTATCTGAAAAGTGCATCGGAATCCTTTTTGGCTGTAGCAGTCTGGGAGATCAGCCTGTCAGGTAGCAGAAGCTTAATTTCTAATGTGTTTACATGCATAGAGCAAAGGCAAAAATTTTTTTCCTTGTCTTTCCTGTGTGCCAGGGATCAGGAAAAATGTTAGTAATTAATAAGATTTCTCAGTTGTCTGGAGTAAAGAAAGGAAATGGCCTCCATATTTGTTTTTCTTACTAAACTTCTGTTTTCCTGAGTAGGCATTTAAAAATCCATTGCAAATCAAGAATTTTCTCACTGTTGAGCAACATGTAATTCCAGGAAGATTAATTTAATCCATCAAATTCATTCTCTTGTTCTTTGGATTAACAAATTTAGCTAAAATCCAATTTCTTAGTCCAATTTTACTCCCACTCCAGGAAATTGCAAGGTTATATGGATTCCAATTGAAAACTTAAACTGAGGAACAGGAAATCTGATCTTTAATCTATTTTAATCTTGTCATGCAATTTTACATTTTAAACTTATATGGAAATACTAATTTTATTTTGGTGTTCACCATTGTCTTCTTTTTTGTTTCTTTTGGGAAATCCGTACAGGCTGGTATTCTAGGTATGTTAGTTCTCCCGACCTAGAGGATGTACTATACCTGTATCTGTTTGAGACCAGCAGTGGTGTAGTTTAAGGTACACCCATTAAGGATCCTAACTTTTGCATTTTATTATACTAAAAAATCATGGGTTCATTTTTATCAGAAGATTAATTTGTGCCAGGATCTAATTGGATTGAAATTGGAATTCAATTACAATGCACAAATAGCTTTACATTTTTTAATTTGTTATCTATCCAGAGTGTTGGTGGTAGTTTTACTCTAAGCTTAAGAAAATATTTTTAACTGAAAACTGAGTATTAAAAATCCATCTATATTTAGGGAATGGAACAGATTGTTTCTATTTGTTCATGTCTTTTAGTATTTTAAACTAGCTTAATTTACACTCTCACACCTTATTTTTCTTAATGTTTTGTAAAAGAAAAATGAGCTTTCCTTGCTTTTCAGCTCTCAGTTGATTTCTCATCTTTCAGTGAACAAGTCTTTGAATGGAGCTAGTTGAATAAACCAAAACATCTCCCTGTACTAAGAAAAAAGGCTCCTGTTGTCAAAATAAGGTTCCTGTTTTAACAAGCCATGAATCTAGACATTTGGACAGTGGGTTATGTGGATTTAGTGTTTTGGTTTAAAGTGTCAGTGAGAATCTGCACTACTTTCTCCTTTCAAGTTGATTTTTAAACAAATTTAAAAAAAAAAACCAAACAAAAGGTAATATGGTTCTGCACTTCATCTGCTCTGGTTTACAGTCCAACATAAGTTTAAACTACTATATTGGTAACTTTTTCTACATGTCCTGTAACAGCAGCAGTGCCTGTTGGCTGAGGAAAGGAGCAGGTACCAGGTAGGTTACATGTATACATATTATGCTGAAAACAGTAAAAATGTAATCTCCCTTCCACTACTACTGGAAGGTAGGTGTTCATAATTTCATTATGTTCTTTCTGCCTAGAGGTGAGTGTGTTTTCTTCTAAGATAATTCTGCAGTTGTGGTTTGGGATTTTTGTCCCTCTTCATTGTAGAGCATGAGAATAGAGTTAGAAAGCCCATTGCACAATAAAAGTCTTGGTTTGGTCAAAAATTAGATTAGAATTAGGGTGAAGGGATTCAGGTAATAAACGGTACAAATCCTGCAAACCCCTGACTTGTAAAACTAGTCCCAGACTGATCATTCCAATGTCTCTTCACCTTCAGCTATTCACAAAGAAGACTAAACTTATTCGTTCCAAGGGAGAGGCCTTGTTCAGATTTTCTTAAAACGCAGCCTGCCTTCTTCTTTGCTTTTTTTCACCTTCCAGATCATCCTCTTGCATTGTCATAATACTACTAGCTGAATTTAGCTTTATCTCCTCTCTCTTCGTAAATCTCTACGGTCAAAGAGTTGATAGCAGGACCCAGCAGTGAATATGAATGGAGTAATCCCAGGAGGTAGATGGCTGTCCCTCTGCTTCACACTGAAATGTCAGCACTCTCGTACATGGGGTACCTACGTTGTACTGTGAACCCCCTCTTCCTTCCTTCTGTGCTCCACTTTTGTCCAGAGAGCCTTTCTGCTTCCAGGCTGAGTACCCCCAGTCAGAATGTAACGCTGGTTTCTTTTTTTTTCTCACCGTTCCCTTTGAATTCTGCCATTTACTGCCTGGAGCTCTTTTCAGTCAGCTATTCAGTCAGCAAAATTTTTAAGTACATACTACTTTCCCTTAAGTTTTTCCCGTAGGTGTGTATAAAGAGTGGTTTGAAGGAAATCAGGCTGGTGATTCTTGCTCTTTTTCTAATGAATAAATGCTTCCCATTCACAAAAAAAAAGTGTTCTCTCTCTCCCCACCCCTAGAGAAAAAGTCTGCATCCTTTGCTATGTTTTCCATGGGAGGGCTCTTTGGAGAGATTGAAAAGAGACAGGGAGCTTTCAGCATCCTTCATAACAGAGCTGTTGAAGCCTTTTCTCCCAAACAGCAAAATTTCCCTGTCGCCTTTTTGACTCTCGTCTGCACGTAGAAGCAGAGCAGCGTTCGCGCTCTGTGCCTCTGCTGCTGAGGAGGAGGGGGAGGGAGCGCTCCCTCGCTCCAGGGCCCCTCGCCCAGGGTCTGCGCGGCGCTGCCCACGGGCCGCTCCTGCCGTTCAGCCGCTGGCCACGGGGCGGCGCCAGAACACCGCGGTTGGCTCGGCGGGGCTGCGCGCCCACCGGGAGAGCCGCGGGAAGTGGTGGGGTCTTCCCTCTTCCCTCGGGTGGAGCCGCGGTTTCCCTGCCGAGAGGCGGCCTGGGGGCAGGGCTGGCGGAGGGGGCACCGGCAGCGGCAGATGGCCCGGGCGCTGGGCGCTTGCCGCTTCCCGGGACGGCGGCTCCGCGGATGCTCGCGCCGCCCCGCTCTGCTCCCTGCGGCGTCACAGCCGTCGAGCCCGGGGTAAGGGAATGCTGCGGGCTCCGGCTGCAGCCCTGCATTTGTACTGGATTACTTACCCGGCGGCAGGGAGGAGAGAAGCCGAATGGAATAGCGTATCTTCCCTGGGAGGCTTCTCACGTCGCCCCACACTCGGGCGCTGCCCTCTGTCACCACCATCTCTCAGGGTACCACCACCTCCCACCAATCTCTTCTGCAGAGTGTTTCAATGCCACATTCAGAAATTACTCAGAAATCTGGAAGAGCTTTTCAAAGTCACACCTTGAAACAATCTTTCTTTTTATCTGAGAATGGCAGACACTTAGTGAAAATGAGTCCAGATGAAACAACTATACAACTATTTCATATTGATCATGGCGCATACTCATAGAAACACATGTACTGGTTGCTGATATGCGTCTGGCCCATGTCATTCCTGTAGCTCTACGGGAAGACATTTGGGAGAGCCTGATTCTGCACTGTGTCTGAATGTAATACAACATATGAATGTTGGCTACTCTGGGGACCAGTGCACACTGAAAGGTGCTTTTGAAAGTGGACCCTTTTGAAAATCACTGTCTTGTGGTTTCCCACCATTAAAGCCCACCATTCTGCTATATAGAAATGTAGGGAAGCCCTAGTCTGCCCGCTGCCATCAGTTTAGTGTAAAGCAGCTGGCTCGGGGGCGAGACAGGAGGAGGTGCTGGTGAATGGTCATGTTAGGCAAGGTGGCAAGGGAATCCTTGATTACAGTTTGATCCTTTGACTGTGCAGCTGAGGTAGGGAACTGAGCAGGCCTTCGCACCTGAGAGAGGCTGTGTAGAAGACCAGCTAACATAAAATGTATTGATAAAAATCTTTCTATTGTGTGAAAAATTGTTGGGTGCTCAGGCTCCACAAGTGATGCTTTGTCTCCAGTGATGTTCACCAGATGGTGCAGCTCAGATTACTCTCGTTTCTGCCTGTGCTGGTGAAAGGGCTGAGCTCAGAGCCAGCTTTAGCCCAGCGTGCCCTTCGGCTTCTCGGACCTGAGCTGCTCTGTGGATCATGAGGGAATGTGGAGGTGCCTGGGAGCAAACACAGCTGTGGACACTGGTGGAGAGTGTAAAAAATAGGTGGCAGGTTGGTGAGAAAGCAGCTTGGCAGTTGTGATGCTGAGGAGCATGTACTCATAGGTGCTTGCATAGAGTATAATAGCCCAAGCAAGGTTGTGAGTGGCTTCCCAAAACTTGTCGAAGTAGTGCTGCCTGCTATCTGTCTTCCTTTCTGCCCCAATGGAGGGGTTTGTTCCCAAACTCTTGCTGTACAGCCATATAGTAACAGATGGTCATGGAAATGCTGAGTATTCCGTTGTACCAGAGTAGTAGAATTCCTTTGTCTCAATGAAAATGCAAAAAGCTGCAGAGACTACAGCACTGAGAAGTGGGAAGAGCTGTTTGTGGCTTCAGGCTTCCCACAGGAGCTACCTGATGACACCAGTTTTCATAGATTTGAGGCCCCCCTTAAACCAGGAAATTGAGAAACATGGTGAGAGATTGAAGTCCAGAGTATAGGTCTCTATTCAGGGGATAAATCTTGCAGAAAACTCTTTTTCTGTCTAGTGCATGAACCCTGATATCCTGCATTCCTGTAGTATCTTTCTCAGAGCACCCCAAAGTACTTAGCTATGTTTTTAAATGTCCCACTGTTCTACAAGTTGGTTCAGAGTTTAAAGTCCTGATTGACTGATGGGGGCCCCAAGGCATAGAACTGGGTTACATGATTGTTGCAAGGTCATAGTAGTTTACCAGCTCCCGTTTGCTGGCTTAAAACTTTAAAGGTTTTACAAAGCTTCAGAGCTTAAATCCCCTTTCAGTTCTCTGGCTCTGTGATTTTTGCCTTTATTTTTTTAATGTAAACCTGTTAAAACTCCTATGGGCAGCCTTTTCTGTTTGTAGAATATCACATAATCTAACTCATGGTGGGAGGTGACTTCCAAAGCTGTACATGCTAGACAAAAATCCTGCTGAGTTTTGTGTCGTTTATTTAACCTCTGCTGAACCTGACATATGCAAAAAATACTTTTGTCCTGTGTCTGAAAAGAACAGTGTGGTTGTGTACCACATGAGGATCCATAGGCCTTTCCGGTCCATTAGCTACCACAACATTCAAAATGAGAAAATCCTTTTAAATAAGCAAGTCATGGATCTTGGGAAACCTCTGAATTACTGATACTAGCTTTTGTTCCATTTGGGCATTTCTTTGCTATTTCAAGGACTGTGAGATCACCTAGAGAAGATTCACCCTGGATATGGAATGAAAGACAGCTAGGAGCTGTAAATTCCTATTAGTACTGTTTGGTGGTGCCTTTGGGTATATTACTACATATCTCTTCTCCTGCACTTCTCCCATTCCCAACCATGCTGTGACTACATCCTGCCCTGCCTTTGTATGCCAGAAGTCAAAAAAGAACAAGGGAGTAATGGAAAATCTGATATGGAAGTCAGTTGCTAAAGAATAGGGGTATAATTAATGCCGGTCGACATAGTTTTATGGAAACTAGGTCTTGTCAAACAAACTCGATCTCAATAATGTAATCTCAAAGAATGGATTGTTAAAGGCAATTGTGTAGATGTGAGGTACTTATACTTTCATAAAGCATTTGACTTAGTACGGCATGATAGTCTGGCTAAAATGTTAGTATTACATGCTATCAGTAAAGTGCCTGCTAAATGGATTAGGAACTGGTTAGCGAAGAGAGCTCAAAGGCATCATTTGTGGGAAGTATCGCTGAATGAGAGAGTGTCCAGGGGATTTGGCAAGAACTGATATCAAGTTCAGTGCTATTCAACAGGTTTGTCCATGATTTGGAAGTAACTATAAACCATAGCTGAGTGTTAAGTTTTGCAATGTCACAAGATAGGGTAATAAATAATGAGAAAAACTATAATATAAAGTGATTAGCATCACAAGGAAAGTTAATTCTAACAAAATATGTATTAGCAGTCATGTTCAAAGTAATACACTTGGGAACAAGTACTGTATCTTTCAGCCCTCCATTCTGTAGCTTTATATTTAAAAGAAAGCTATTGCGTTCCTGAGAGTTGACCACAGGAGCAGGAAGTGGGAGGGATTTTTAACCTACATGTATGGCATTGACAGACTGTCAGCGGAATGTAACATATAGCTCTAGCATAAAATTTTTAAAGGAAGGTAGAAAAACTTAAGAGAACAAAGCAGAGGAACCAAGGTGAATGAGAAAATAGAGCTCAGTTTGTTTAGTTTCAAAAACATTTAGAATGATAATGCAGAAGTACTTTAATGGAGAAAAAATGCCATGTGCACTTTTTTCCCCACCATGATCAGAGGACCCTTTCACAACATCAGGAACATCTGGAAGTTAGAACAGTTTATATTAAAACTGCTAGAGTAGTTTATATTAAAAATAAGGTACACTTCTTCCAATAGAAGAATGAACAAATACTGCAAAGAGTCACAAGGATGCTTTTTGATTTGCATATCCTCAGCATCTATCCAGTGCCTTAATGAAAGAGTCATTTTAACTCATTATCATTGGGCTCAAAGTGTAATTTTGTGGTCTGGGATATAAAGGAGGGCATCCACATGGTCTTCATGCCCTTATGTTTGACTCTGGGAAGTGAAAAAAATGGTAACGTTTCCTGTTGACCAAGCATCATCTTTGTCCTTGCATCATGTGAGGTCAAACGCAGTCCTGCTGTGTCTCACTGTGCCAATATTCAAAAAGAACAAACCACATGACCAGATGATGTATTGTGTGCATGTATACATACTCTCTCTCTTTATATATGTATATAATTTGCAAAAACCCATCATTCTTCCATCTTGTGTTCCCAAGCCATGAGTGTGTTTCTAGCCACGAGAAAAAGCCTTCTGTTAACAGCTTAGGCTACATTTCCAACCTGCTGCCTTCAGTCAGCTTGCCAAGTCAGGCAGCCTGCTGTAATTCCACTCTTGTTTTCTGGCCCCTACTCCTACACCTGGAGCTTCTGACTGTTTGGAAGACTTTGCTTGGTCCATACTGCTCTAGATCCCTTTTCCTCAACCTAGAATTTAGGTAGACTATTTCTGGTCTTCTCTACTGGTAAGAATCAATGTGGGAAGCTGTGAAAAATGAAAAGGATGCTAAGGAAGTCTCAGTAGGTCCAAATAAGAAAAAGCTCTTCTGTGTCCCCTTTCTCTGCACTTATGAGTTTGCAGATCCAGGGGAGGGGAAATACTGGAAATACTCAGAGGCCTTGGACAAAAATTAATAGGCAAAGATGGGGAACAAGCACAAGACGATATGACACAGAGGGAATGGAAAGAACCGTAGTAGGAGGCTGAAAGGACATCTTTATAGTAAGGGTTTTTTTTAGAAGATTTGAGGAGAATAAGCAAAATTGTTTGCAGCCAAAGCTGCAGTTTTGAAAACACAGAGACTTATGTGTCCCTCTCATGAAAGAATTGCATCCTGTTTCTTACTCATAATGGACATGGGCTTATGTCCTTTCCTCCTGTTTCGTGCTTTTAACGGAGTTGGATTTGCTGAGCTGAGGCAGCAGCTGATTCTATTGTAAATGCTCCTGCTGCATTCCTGGCAGTACCCCTGCATTCCCACAGTGGTTGTGGCCAGGGTCAGTGACCCTTGCAACAGCTGTGTGCCCTTTACCCTTGCCTTCATTCTCTGTAATGGCACTACCGCTGATTTAATAGCATTAACGCTTGAGCCTTTCTCAGATCATTCTACTTCCATTGGCCCTCTTCTTTTATCTTAATTTGGCTGGAAGAAATGGCAGCTTTTCTTGCTGTTTGCTAATGAACCTGCCTAGAGCAACTTTGCAGTTGGCAAGGAAGGCAGAGACCAAAGCCTGCCAGTGTCTCTGTGGACCAAGACTTTTTCTCAGATATGTTTCATTTTCTCAAATGCAGTGACTTATTTTGTGAGTCATATTTTTTTCTGTCCCACGTGTGATTAAATTAGCACTCTGTAAAGCTTTGTCAGAGGAAAAGAAAAATACCTGGCTTGTAGGATAGACAGTATCGATCTGGTAAGGATTCTTATATGGGATACTGCAAATATTTACTGCAGCAAATCTGAGTTGGACTTTTCCACAGGCTAGTGCTGTAGCAGCTGTAGGAGTGAGCCCTTGCCAAAGAAGCACTTATTAATTCACACAGAGTGAAAAAGTTCCAACAGGAGAGACTGTTCCCAGAAGAAGAAATTATACCGTTCAAGGTATTTAGCTATGCTGGGGAAGAGCCAAGGTCAAGTTTCAGGTCCAGAAAAGTAGACCAGGAACTCTAGTCCAAATCCCTTATAATCCCATGTAGGTCTTGTTCTACATGCAGGCTTCTGTGTTGCCCAATGCAAATTTGGGGAGCCTTCTTTAGCAAATGGTTTCTCAAGACAGCGAATTCCTGCAAAACACGTAGATTCAAGAGAGTATTTCCCAACAAAACTGGTTATGCCAAAGACAAAAGGGAAAAAAGAGCCCAGCCCATAAGTAGTTCTGTGGATGAGGTGCTGACAAATAGGTAGGGAGGGAGATGTTAGGGAGATAATTAGATAGTTGTCCAAGCATAGGCAGACTTTTGGCACCTGCTTACATTGGCTTTTGGCAACTGCCCATGTCTCACATTTGAGTTCTTGCAACTGTCTTCCGTGTTTGGGCTGCAGCATGTGGCAAATGAACAAATTTTGTTTGGAATCATAGGGAAAACTGGCAGGTTTGAATCATTCTCTGTTGAATGCAGTGTATGCCTGCGAAATACCACACTCCCTTTCCTTTGCCTACTTCCTTTCTGTGTATAGAAGGAATGGAGCTGTATTTTGATGTTTGGTGCTTTTATGTGCAGACATGAACTTTGGGATTTTGGCCTGTATGGAAACAAATCCTGCCATTACATTTGCTCTACTTTTCCTGTTTTCAGTGCTGTTGTTTTGGAACAGTTCCTAGGGCTGTTTGTTTCAGATTCATGGCTGCTACCCTTCTCTGCCCTCTTGGACCAGGGCTGCTAATCAGTGCCATCAAAAGAGATCTGAGTAGATCTTTAATTCACCACCTTACACTTCCTACAATTATTGTTGTGCTTGCTTGTAACTAGAAGGATGTGTTCTTTCCAGATCCTTGGTATTGCACCACGTAAGTGCAAGGTCACTTCTACAGCACTGGTTTTTATCCAGCTCCACTACTGCTTGTAAAGCATTCTCCAATAACGGCTTGGCCTTTGGAGTGAGATAGTCCCAGTCTATTGCCAGTGGACATCTGGATCAGAGTCATGGCTGGCATTCACCAGCCCCCTTGACAGTAGTCTTGGCAAAGAAGTCAGGACTTGAACAGACCATTAGATAATTACAATCTACTTCAGTGATTTGCAATCAAAGGTCCTAAAGAAATGGATGCAGAAATTCTTGCACTCCTAGAAGTAATAACTCCAAAGGAGTAAAACTGGCTCTGAAAATGTTCCTTTCCTCTGACACAAATCCTTGTGTGTATTGCAAGGATTTGCATTGTACTCCAAGTTTCCTGACCAAATACTATCTAGTCCTGGACTTGCAAAGGCAGGAGGTTTATAGGAGACACGCCTGAATCTTTCTGTGGCTTGTTCACCATCCATGTAATGGTTAAAAGTTTCCATTACACAGTCTTCTATTGCTAGTTGAGGAATCAGAGGGGGTATAGGTCTAAAGTTTAAGATGAACTTTAAGATCTCTTTTTTCTGTTCTCCAGGTTGAACACAAAAAAGTGGAAGGTTTTATAAGTCTGAAAATCTGACATTGAAGCTTTTGTTCTTCTAAGGAAAAAAAGGGAATGGGAATTGATCATAGCATCTGTATTCAGCCTTTTTAATTTTGCCAGTACTTTTAGCGAGCAACCTCAACTTTTTTCCATTTCCTCTCTGCTCTCTTGCTCCCCTGTGAAAGTGAACAAGATTCACAGCTGGGCCTACACACTTACAGAATTTTGAAACTGTAAAGTGAAGCTTGATTTTCATTAAATATTTCCTCTTAGTAAAGATATTCCTAAATCAGAAGTGTTGGTGTCTATTGTATGTTGTTCCTCTCATATATTGTGATGAAATATAAAGTCCCTAGTCAGAAACAATCTGTCTGAATGGCCCTTAATCGGGCTTTGGTGTGGAGTGTTTCAAGCCTTCGTCTTCAAAATCAGAGTGCCTTTGCCTATGCTGTGTTAGCACCATTTCACAGGCCAGGATCTGTATGAACAAACTAAGCATCTGTTTATTGTCTGGTAACATGCAGAAATCCTAATCCAGAGGGAGACCTGACTAACAGGCCCAAAATTTATTTGGAATCAAAGGTCAGGAATCAAAAATCACGTGTGTGAGTTATGATGTCTGACTGTTTAGGCAGCAGTTTGCTGTGCAGTTTTCTCTCTGCATCAGTCCTGTGCTACATTTATTTCCTCTGCTGATGGTTTTGACTGATACAGAAACTGATGATGGATTTCTGCGGGGAAGACTTCACAATCCACATAATCACCTCCCAAAATGAATATCACTTTTGTTGTTACAGTGACCTATGATAGAGACATTATTTTCACTGTAATTGCTGGCCTATAACAAGGGAATGAAACAAATTTCAGGACTGTAGTTAGAACAAGTATCTGAATGATGGAAATCCAGTGAGGAATTCCAACTGTTGGTGAGTTCTTGGGGAAAGGTCACTGTTGGCATTACTTCCATTCAGCACTCAGACGACTGCAGTGACAGGTCTTGCCAGATTTCAAGATTCTAATTTAGGGAAAATATGATACTAAGTTTAGGAATGGTGTCTCTAAATCAGCCAAGCAAGGCAGAGGAATCCATGGCATTTGCCTGGGGTCACAAAGAAAGTCACAAAAGTATTGGAGATGGGGTATTGTGACTGCAGGCCTTTGCATAGGCTGTGTGTCTCCAGTACAGGACTGCTCAAACTTGTCTCCCCGGGACAGTGACTAGCAAATGCTTCAGAGTTGCCAGCAGACCATTAGTGGGAACCTCCAACTGGGCAAAATCTGTACCATCCAACCCTATGGAAGCTAACTGCAAGCGGAAAGATTTTATGATTGTATTGTTATCTATATTTTATTCTACTATGAAAGGGATTAAAATATTACTTTCACGTACTTGATCCCCTGAAAGGCTATCAGGCATTTGAACATCATTCTTTGTGCAGGTAGAATATTTTTCTCACATGAATCTTGCTGATTTCCCCTCATTCTTGATTCTCTCTGCTGTTTGTCACATATCATTTCAAGAGCTAGCCCCATCTCTGACTGCAGCTATTTGTTATCAGCCCCTTTGCCTTTACCACTTCCATTTGTAATTTAAACACCCTAATTTAATAGGTTTGTCTCATTATTTTGATTAATCATATTAACTCATATTAATTAAGAGATGGATTTAGGTAATGACAGAGGTTAATGGAGTCAGTTTTCACTTTCCCCTGGTTTTTCAGGGAAGGGGGATTCAGGGGTAGGAGGGGAAAATAGAAAGAGAGACTAGAAAGAGTGAAAAAGAGAAACTGTTGGGGGGGAAATCTCAGTTAGCAATCAGAAATTCCCTGCTAATTGAATGTCTGATTTTATTAATGATGAAATTTATAAAGGTCCTTAAGAAAAGAAAAGAATTTAGCCAGTTCAGCAGTTAAGTGTGAATATTAACTAACTCCAAGATAAAAGTTAAAATATCCATTTTCTTTTCTTTTCTCTAGTTCTTTAAATAAAAAGCTCTCTTTGACACTTCATCCCATTAGACCTTTAGCTTCCTTTGCCATCCATTGCTAAATGTCTGGAGACTGTACAGAGAATGTAATGTCCTGTATGGTTTAAGAAATGCTGACCCTGGAAGGCAGGAAGTTAATACATGGATCACCTTAGTGTTTATTTTCCTTGATGCTTGTTCTCTGACGAGGCTTTGGTACGCGGAAGGTTTCCAACTCTGCCCGACACTCTGTCTCTACTCTGTCACACTTGTTTCTCTGAGGCTCAAGAAAACACAAGCCACAAACACAGTGTCAAATCCAGACCGAACTTCGTGTTGGTGCTGTGGCCTGCATTTCCATCTCCACGAAGACACGGGGAATCCTTTGCTTATCCAAGTGCCTCCATGACAGCGTCTCATGGTTATTACTCCTGTGCATGCCCAGACTGCTCATTATTTGTATCTTCCTTTTTCCTGTTTGCACCAGTGCTATATAGGCACAGAAACCCCCTTGAGCAGGGGAACTCTTTATAGCCCTACTGTCCTTGTGCAAATGACAGCATGAGGGCAAATCAGTGGAAAGGTCTTTCATCCTGTGTTCTGTGACACTTCAACTGAGCTGCTTCAGTGAACATTGGAACAGAAAGTAATTTTGGAGCTGAAGTTGGTTGGTAGTAAATTGTGGGGTAGCTGTGCAAGACCCCAGGGTGAGCAGTTAGCCCTTCTTCTTACCAGAAAAGACACTTCCATGACATTCCAATAGTAATATTTTTGTGACAATGGTAACAAGGTATACAAAATTTAGAGAGGTTGACCATGCAGGAAGAAAAACTGTTATGCAAACCATAAATTAAATACAAGTAAAGACTTTGTATGAATTGTTACAAATCTAAATCAAAAACAATTAGAACAAGAAAGTTTTGTGAACTGTTGCTAAAAATAGTTGAAGTTGACATCTTTGTATACACTCTTCCTGTAAATGTTGCTGTTGAAATGTAGGACCCACAGGTGAGTTGTGAAAGGTAGCCAGAAAAGTTTGTAAGGCCATGTTCTAGTTTGAAATGTAGTGCACTATCAGCCCAAAGATTATATGGCAATAAATTACAAAGCAAAACACCAGGAACATGGTGACCATTTCCTGTGAGGTATTTTTAAGTGTGACCAACTGTAGTCATGGTATTTATGTTAAACCAGTAGAATATGTTGTCTGTGGAAGGACATACAGTACCTCTTGAGTATCCAGATTTTGCAGGACGGTCCCTTGCTCTCAGCTACTTTAAATAAAGTTTACAACATAGACAGTCTCATGAGTTTTTAATTTTACCCAGCTGATGTGCTTATAACTTGACTGCCACTCAGAAAAAATTTAATATGTATTCTGGAAGTTGATTATTTTCTGTTGATCTGTCATTAAAATTGCAGAAGTCTAAAGTGGAATTTTTCTGTAATCAGTATTTCAGAGTGGATGAATGAAACACATTTTGGTTCAAAAAACACTAGGGAAGTTGAAAACTGATAGACTAAACACTGACTGACCTTTTTTGTGACTTTGATGAGAACATCAAAAATCAATTTTGCTTTATAAATGATGTTCAAAACCAGGTAAAAATGTACTACATTTCAAGATTGTTGGCAACTCGGGAATGTTGAAATTCTGTTTCTATGAAGAAAACACTATAAAATTAACATTCTTTTTTTTTGTTATTTTGTTTAATCTTTGCTCAGTATAAGGATAAGTCAACTAGGGAATGATTTCTGTGCAAAATGGCAGGTGACCTGAACCTGAGAGTGGAGAACCATGAGTTTGAAAGATCCAGTTGATATTCCCAGTTTAGTATCTTTTGGCTTGCATATAGAAGTATAAGCATGTAGGACTTGTATTTGAAAAGTACAAGGTTCAGAAGAGAGAGAATTCTGGGCATGTAACATTAAGGGACTTCAGAAATAGATGACTGGAAGCATCTGAATGCAGCCTGACATTATGAAATGACCCAGTGAAATTTAACTAAATTGGGAATTAGAACGATATAAATGGCAGCATGTTTTTGTTCAGAGAGCTAAAGTCTTGTTCAAGCAGGGAAAGCCTCTCAGGCAGACTTTGTCTCTCTGGAGTCTCCCTTCATGGTTGCTGACCCATCACAGCTGCCTCTCTACCTGGGAGTATTTCTAAACCTCCAGTCTCTGAAATTCTGCTTTTCCTTGAAGAATTCACATTTTATTAAAGCATGCAAAGCTTTTATCTCTTCAGAAAAGCTTGAAACAGTAGAATATTAATGGCTTAGAGAATGTGATAACCTGACAGGAAAATCCAATACATGTATATGCATCTATTTTTTTATATATATATATATAGAGAGAGAGATAGATATATGTATACATGTATATATATATGTATATATATATGTATATAACATTCAAAAGTACAATAGTATCTTGTAAAGTTTTGAGACATTTAGGGGATTGTTTTGGAACCCAACTCACACTGGAAGTCTTTCACTTTGCAAAACAGTTGATGATCTCAGTGAAGGTCCAGATGGACAGAGGACATCAGGCACACCATTTTCATTGTGGTATTGGGAGGACTGGACCACTACTTTTTTGAAACTCCTAATGGATACCGTTCGAATTAATAAGTGTCTAAAGGGCAAGTTTGAAAAAAAAGCTTGACTTTAAAGGTTATGATTTTTTTCACACTCCATCATTAAAGTTTGACATCGAGATTTTTTTTTTTTAATTAACAGTAGACATACAACCAGAGATGTGCATACAGAAGAAAAGTACTAAATAGGCAAAAGTAGACTGTAGTACTGGACGCTGACTACAACTAAAAATTAAAAAAAAAAAAAAGAGCACAGAAAAATTGTGTAAACGGGAAGTTTTTTCACCAAAAAAAATCCCCAATGGTAGTTTAATCCTGACTTTTCTTGTGTTGAATTTAGACCAGATGAAAGTCAGTGGAGTTGCTGGACAGTGTATGGTAGCACGAGGTTAGAACCAAGTGCAGTATTATAAAATAATACATGTAAGTGTATACATGCTTCTTTGTGTGTGCACTGTATCTCTTTGTCTATGCATATCCAAGTGTATATATTTCACAGCTGCTGTCTGCATAATTCACTTCCAAACCCAGCATGCGTTCATTTTCATAACTTTTTGTTCTATTACAATATTAATGGGACTATCAATGGGAAAGGACAAGAGAAGCATTTTTAATGTTTATCTGACAGTTGCAAATTTCACTTGAGGTGTTTACTGGGATCTGATTGTTGGCAAAGAGGAGTAGGAGAGGCAGCAAGATGAATGGGATCACAGGAAGAAGAGATGTATTTATGGGTCCTCCTAGCACCATCTAAGAGTAATAAAAAGCCCTGTCTTACCCCTCCTTTACCCAGTCTTAAGTTTAAAACACAAAAAAATGAGGGATTGTTTTAATTAACTTCTATTTAATCCAGGTGGCCTGTTCAAAGTGAAACACATTGCATTTAGATATGTGAAAAATAGGTGTATATGTATATTCTCATCCAATATATTTTCCCTAGAGGGGAAAATGCCTGCAAATAAGAGAGAATATGTGGACTTGTGGATGAATCTGCAATGTGATGTCAAAATGTGTACCATATTAATGTCAGAGCTTGTCTTTTTTGACCTTCAGTTCTTGGACTATCCTAAGTGAGGCTTATTTTTTATGGGGAGAGCTGAACCTTTTCTCAGTTTTGCTCTGTGGTTTTACAAAGCTGGGCATTGCTCCTCCAAATTTTCTGCTCTGCAACAGACTGGCAAGTGAGTAGTGAAATGGAGTAGATTCATTTCTTACTCTTGGCTGTACCTGATTCTGTTTAGAGTCCCTGTGGTAAAAAGTACTATTTGGGGGCAGACCTCTCTCACAGCAAAGGTGGCAAATGTTTGGTAGGCTCTGGAAAAAGCTCTGTGGAAGTGCTTTCAAAAGGTGCCTTTATGGAGAAGATAATACATAGGGAAAATGGAGAACAGTTACATGCTGAATTCTACTGTATTAGAGCAAGGCAGTGCTCCACAATGCTGCCAGGAGGTTGGTTTAATGCAGATAAAGGAAAGAACTCCTGTGCCTGACTGCTGGAGGCTGCAGCACCTGAGAGCACTAGGATGTTCAAAGGGGGACTAAGCAAATTTGTGGATAATGGACTCATTAAATAGGTCCTGGAGAGAACATGAGGAGGTACTGCTGCATGTCACAGCTGTGAAGGAAGAAGGTTTCTGCCAAAGGCAGGTTTAGGAGAGATGGTACATGGCTCTGCTTAGCTTGCTTTGTTTTGGAGTGCTGTGTGCGATAGAAAACTGTGGCAGGACTAAACGTGAGGTGACCTGTGGACAGAATGACCAGAGGAGCTTGTGATCCCAGGAGCCTGCACGGATTTTATGTGAAAGCAAATATCTCTACTGGTTCTGAGGTGGGTGTAGCACTCAGTGAGTTGTTTCCTCAGGGTGATATTGACTGACATCATTATTTATGTGCTGAAATTCTCCTTAACATATCCCAGGTTGGCTGGTGGATGACACTGGATGGACACCAAGAGCATAACCCCAAGAAAAAGTATCTTCAGCAGTGGTATGTGTGCACCAAGGCTGGAGCTTGTTCTGTGGCTCGGGAGGCTGGGGACACACTGTGTGCTTTCTGCCTCTCTTGCTTCTTAAAAAGTCACTTTAACAATGAGCACTGACGTGCAGGAGACTCTGCTAAGCATGCTGGCAGCAGTGATTCTGAACTGAGTGACATGATCACAGATGGCACCTGTTCATGCTTCATGCTTATCCTAGAAGCTTGTTTCACAGGATCATCCAAAATGTTGAGAACAACTATATTGTTAATGCAGGAATATTATTACAGTGCCTTCATAGGTGTCTGTGATGCTGAAAGTCACATACCATCTGCTTGTGTGAAGCTCTGCTTTAAGACAACTAATTTCTTTTCCAGGTCATATGCTGAAGTAGTAAAGGTGAATGCTGAATTTCTTCTCTCTTTCCAAGCAAATATCTTACAGCTGTACCCAGCTTTTCTCAGAGTGACCTTTCATAGGACACAGTGTGGAAATTTGGGAGCTATGTTTAATATATTTATGGTTACCTTTATGCATATTGATCTAAGGCTTTGCAGGTATTTACAGTGCATCTTCAGATCCTGTTCCGAAAATAAGAAAGTGTTGTATCTAACTTGAAGGAAGGAAAGTAAAGGTAAAAGTAGGCAAGGGCTTTTGCTCAGGTCTGCAGATAGAGTCACTAGGCATTGACATCTCAAGTCTGATGCCCATCTGTGGGCCTTAAAATTTGACTATACTGCTGATAGCCTGGGGAATCACTGAATAATAACTTTGCTATGCTGGGCAGTAATAATAATAAAGGAACTCTCATCTGTACTTATTGGGAGGATAGCACTGGAGAGATGTGTGTGCATGATGGGAAAAGGGTGATCAACTGTGACAGATCTACAAAGCTGTACAAGCTAGTGAATTATCTCTAGGTTTCACTGGGTGCTTGATGAAGATCAGAAGGAGGAAACACTCGGAAGTATCAAGTTGAATTTAACAGTAGAATTTCTTCTTAATGGATGTTTGGGTGACCAAGAATATAAATTATATTAGGTATTCAAGTCTTTTGATGGGTAATAAATGGAATGATTTTAATACAGTCTTTGGCCTTATTAACTCCTTAAAGGACTGGGTACTAGAAGAGTATGTGGACTCTTTCCCAAGCACCTGGTGCCAGCTGTTGGTGAGACAGGATATTTGGTGTGATGGACCTTTAGTCTGTCTGTTCCTATGAACTTGATAATGCACAATTTGCTATAATAATCAATGTAAGCTGTAATCTTGAGAATGATGGATAGTTAATAATGTTAAAAGCTATGACAAGGTCCTACCGCAGCTCTTTCACTTCAATGTCCCTTGCTCTGTCCTTGCAGCACTCAGTGCAAAAGCCCAGTTTTCTACACTCTAACAAGTTGACAAGTATCAGGGCCCACCTGGGTAGCACAGGTCCTGCTATCAGAACTGGTGGTAGGGACTTGCTTAACCTGTGATTACGTGAGTCATGTTGATCTCTGACTATGCTGTTCTTGTGAGATTGCAGTGTTTTAGAGGCAGTTTAAGTCTGAAGTCCTTTTGTGCTGATGCATGAGCTGATGTTAATGTCATTGTTCTACAATTTGAGAAATATATTTAATTATATTCTGTGTTTTCTAAGTGCTGTTACTGTAATAGTGCTCACTTTCTGTCCTGACTGTTGCTGCCTGAGTTGTGAAGTGACCTGATATATATCTGGTTTGCAGATGCCAGTGTTTTAATGCTAGGTGAAATGATTCCAGTACATGAATTCCAAGGTCTTTTTGAAATGAACCAATACCTGCACCTAGGAGTAGTACATAATAAGCCTTCTTTCAAACACCATTTGAACAGCAAATCTGCTGTCATCTCAGTTTTGTATACTTTCATGAATTCAAATGGTCAGTATTTAGAGAAAGCATGTATCCTGTGTCAAAACTGTAAGACATAAACGAAACAACTGAGGTGAAGCTTCCCCAGACCCCTTCCTTATTTTCAAAAATCTTAAATGTGTTCATTCATGGGCTAGGCTTATAACATTCAGACTTGTTCTTCTGACTTACACGACTGGGAAAGGAAGAAATTTTGGAGCATAGTGAAGTTTTTTTCAGAAATCACACACCTCTTGTCTGCTTGGGAAGAATGTAAATGTGACTGTGTTTCCTCGTGATTGCCCAGAAGATAGCCTCTTCGGCATTCCACCGAACGGCCACCTGTCCACCTGTAATAAATGATGGCTATAAAGGGAAGTGATTGCAGCCATGATACAGCCAGAGGCATTTGTTTATATTCTTATATTATGTATCAGATTGAATAGAAATTATCACAATTGACAAATGGAGAGTGGAGATAGTTGGTGGGTATGAGGAAGTTCAGTCAGAGCCGGGCCAGCTGCAAACTTTCTCCAGTGAAGGCTGTCACCAGAAAGCAGGTGTCGAGCCAGCCAGTGATGAATGGTGAAGCTGGAGGCTCGCTTGTGTTAATGATCCAAATATCTTTGTACAGCAGCTCACAGTCAGTAAAGCCTTTTGTTGCTACTCAGAAAGGCTCCTGATGGGTAAAGGGTGTCATTTTGGGGGTGGAGTCTGTAATTAAGTAAATGGGGAGCAAAGCAGAAGGGTGTTCGTGAGCATTTCTCCAGTGGGATAGTACTGACATGCAGTGTTTCCCCTCATAGTTTAAGTGTTGGCAAGACCAGATTGCTGAACCCAAGCAGAGCACACCTGGCTGGATGCAGAAATGCCATTATATGTTACTATAATTATAATACCGTTGTGTGAACAGGAGAAAGAGGTATTCCTTGGAACTTTTTCAGATCAATAAATTGCCTTACATGACTGCTTTCCTGAATGGCTGGTACTATTCCTCCCTGTTGTGTCTGTGTAGATAGAGCACTTCCTTCTCCAGATCAAGAAATTGAGTATGTCCAAGTGAGAAGTCTAAGAACTGACCCATGGGCTGGAGAGAGAGACCAGTGCATTCAATCTGCAAACAGACTGAATGTTTTAAATTCCCACTAGCATTTGAACTTTTTTGTTAAGTCTTGGGACGGATACTAGAACTAAAGAAAAATCTTGGACCAGAGATGGAAAAGTGTCACAGCTTAACCCCAGATGGCAACAAAGCACCACCCAGCTGCTCATTCATTTGCCGCAACAGGATGAGGGAGAGAATCAGAAGAGTTAAAGTGAGACAACTAATGAGTTGTAATAAAGACAGCTTAATAGGTAAAGGAAAAGCCATGCACACAAGAAGGGCAAAACAAGGAGCTCATTCACCACTTCCCATGGTTAGGCAGGTGTTCAGCCATCTCCAGGAAAGCAGAGCTCCATCACGTGTGATGGTTTATGATTCAAAGATATACACAGGTTAACCAGAGGCTAAGCCATGGACTTGGTGCATAGNCACAGGTTAAGGCTAAGCCATGGACTTGGTGCATAGGGAGGTTTATTTCAGAGCTGTTACAAAATGCGAGGTTTCCATCACCTGATGCAGGCAGGAAAGCCCTGCCCCCTGGGCCTGCCAGCCCTATACCCAAGGGACCGGAGCATGCACCCTTAGGTCCCCCTTTCTCTCTCTCTAATGGGAATGGAATTTATTTACACATTCCACCTGTGAGAACCGGGAACCATGAGGCTTCCCAATGTTACTATTTGTCACAGTTTCTATGCAGGCAAAACGGAGCCTTGAGCCACACATATGGCCTGCACTAATCTCGATCAGCCTTCTGGGGACCCCTGTAATCCTACAAATGGTTACCTGGGGAGACAAATACCATAACTCCTCGCTGGTAGGGTGGTGTGAGGAGAAAATCTATCTGCCAAAAACCAGCATAAGAAACAATTTCTCAAGACAAGTAACACCATCTATGGTGCTTGACATAAATATAAAACTAGAGTGGACAAATCTCTAGAAAATATGCAGCTGGTAGAAGCAGTGAACTATGTGCCCTTTGTGAACTATTTGCACGAGCTCTTTTCAGAGTCTACATGTGGAGATCTGTTCCTGCAGATACCTATAGTGATCTGCCATATTCTTATTTCTGGTCTGAAACTATTTGGAGGTGGGCTTGTTGAAAGAGATGAAGTAGGAGTGGCCGAGGAAGGGAGAGTGCTACAGTAGAGGTCAGTTCCATCCTTTGTGCTTGCCTCCCATTTTGGCATGAAGGAATAAAGATAGCATCACTGCCTATATATATTCTGTAGAAAAAAACCCTATGGAACATGCAACAAGACCTAGCAGAATTTAATGTCCTCTCACCTTTCTGTTGGCCTCTGAAAATGTTCCATATGGGCTGAATCTATTTGTGAGTCTGTGGAATACAGACTTGAGTGAAACCTCCAAGAGAGAGAGGCTCATCACATAGCTACAGCCAGGAGTACAAATAGACTGGATTATAAACTGCCTTGTGCTCTTCTGTTTACTAAAGAACTGCCTTGTGCCTGGTAAGGGAGGCTACCCCCTAATTTTTGGAGTCTTGCCCTAAATCTGTCTTTTCAGTTTGGTAGAAAACATATGTACCAAATCTCTGAGAACTCATTACTTCTGCTGGATGATAAGTTCAGGGAGTGCTGCCAGTCAACCCTGTGCAAGGACTTTCAACTTGGAAAGGAATGTTCTCGCTTAAGTTTCTGCCCAGATACTGATACTAGCGAAAGCGTTATACATGAGTTGGGTCATTGAAAACAACATTGCAGAAAAGTGAAACATTTGAAAGAAACACCAGTTTCTTCCTCATGTGTTAGCTCTGCTGGTGGCTGCTACTTTATGTCTCCCCAACAACATAAGAAGCTATTGGATACAAATAAACTCTCTTTTTTTTATGCTGCTTACAATTAGAAGATGAATGGTTTTTTGTCTGGCTTGCAAGTGGAACAGCAAACCGTTCTGACTGCAGACCCACTGGGTCTGGCCTGCTTCCCTGTCTTAAAATTTCTTTTCACACCTGATGTTTGTGCAATGAGAAGGCTTCTCTCCAGGGACCTGGCTTAGATAGAGTGCACTGCTCTACATACTGCTGTCTGGTCTTGCTAGGACAGAATGTTCCTTGCATAAGTTCATAAATCACATAACACATGATGTGATCAATACATCCCTTCCACATTGAAACTTCGATAATCAGCTTCTCCAAGAAAGTAGGAGGCCAAACTTGGTACATATACACTTCAAATCCTGTTATGTCTATCAACATGTTCTTTTGGGGGATTTTGTCACAGGTGGTGGCACTGTAAATTCTCTAGAGCAGTAATTCTGATGTGTTTCTGCCTGTGAACTATTGTTCAACAGTAAGACATTATTTTTAACCTTGTTTTTAAAATTATGTGCTCTTTTAGCTTTAATGTCACAGCTGTGGGCTTGTATTCTTAGTTCTGCCACTGCCTACTGTGCCCTGAAGAATTCACTATTGGTCTCTGGCCTGTACTTTTGATGGGACAGCAATACTTCTGAAACTAGTCCAAAGTCTTCAGGTGAGATGAACTATCCAAGGAATGCTTTGTGGGTAAACTGCTTGTCTGCATTATAAAGGAGAAATTAAAAAATTCCTTTGCTGGTTTCTTAATGTCTTACTTTTTGGAAAAAGAAAATTAAACTATCCTTGTTTTAAAGCTTACAACAGAATAATTTTGATATTTGCTTTAAACCTGAAAATCCTTACACTAGGAAAAAGGCTGTTTATTGCCTTAGCTTTACCATACTTTTCTTTGTGCGATACATTGACAAATTCTTGTCCTCTTTTAATCCAGAGATGCACAGAATGAAGTTTTATGGGTGAATCTAAGGCAGTCTGAATTTATCCACTCAAGCCTGGAACTGAGAAGAGGTGATGAATAAAGTACTTATAACTTTGCTTAGATAAGTGCCACTTTGTTGTGATATCATAAATAAATTCTGTGCAGTTTTAACAATTAAATTAGCTACTGGAAGCAATTAGGCGTTGTTTCCTAAATATATTTGTTGGCAGGTGCTGACACATACCTAGAATTGTGATGTGTGATGGGGTGGAAAGTATGTCTTTAAAAAACCCCAAACCTTAAAAACCAAGATCACGTAACAAAACAACCTGTTCTTTGGTGGTTCACTTTCTGATGTCTGATGGAACATTATAGATCTGAAGGGCAGTGCTGTTGCATTCATCTGACTGGTATTTAAATAATAACCTAATTTGCTTCAGCTTCAGTATAGCTGTGCTTACCAACTTTAGAGTTTAACTGAGTATTATCTTGCATGTTCTTACTCTGTGGTCATCTTGTAACTGGAGTTGAAAGTGTCTACTGCCATGTGCTTTTGGGAACACTGACTTTCATTCAGAGATGCATTTGAACTATGGAAACATTTAAAATTAAATAGAAAGAGATAACAGGCAGGCAGTGACAGCATCTTACCAGTATAGTGCTAAATTAATTAAACACTCTGAACTTATTAGTAAAGTTATGGAAGATACAGGAGACCATAATATATATTGATTATGTAGCTGCCTGCTGGATATTTTCATCGCTGCAAAGGCTTTCCCCCTAACACAAACTGCTCAGGATTGGGTGTGGGTTTTCTTTCTCTAACCAGGACTTTTGTATATAGAATTATGGCCTTTACTCCAGTTTGGAAAGTCCTCTCTGTTTCATCTGCGCAGATGTATGAAAAAAACCCAAACCAGTGGAGAATGAGAGGAACAGAAAAGGATCAAATTAGTGTGTAGAGGATAATGTCAGTGGAGGTAAAAGTGAGTGTGAGCTGATAAAAGCTGTTGTAGTGCTAATGAGAAGAAAGGAGCTGAGTGTGGTTGCTCAGTGTGCTTCCTAGATAACAGTGTCTTAACTCTGCTTTTGGTAGGGAAACTTTCCATCTTTTTTCTCTCTATTCCCATTGACAAAACCCATGGGAATTACGGCAGTATGAAGCAGCTATAAAAGTTTCAAAAATCATTCATGTAGCTTGGTATCCTGTTTGATAATGGCACTATTGCATACTTTGAGAAAAACAGTAGTGTTTGGTAATCCAGCAGTTTAGGGGCTTCCTGAGCCAAAAGTTTCCTATTAACTGCTGTGATGAGCTACATTTTGCAAAGCAAGAGGGGGAGCAGTATGACCTAGATTGTCTTTGATACCTGAAATATACTCACAAATGAAACCAAAATACCTTGAGCCTCCTCCAGAGGTGCTTATAGGGCAGCAGTGCCCTGGCTGTTTTGATAACCTCAAAACAGCAAAATTCATCTTTAAAATAGGTGGGAAGGCATTTAATGAGACCCTGTGACCTGTAAGAAAGTAGGACTGGAAAATGCCATCTGTATGGGACATTGTTTCAGTCTGGAAGAGGTTTTGTTTATTTTGTATGGGATATGAATCACAAGAGGAACTTATTCTCACTCCACAGATTAGTGATTACTTCGTCTTGTTCTGGAGAGGTAATATTACCTTGTTAACATGGTTGCAAAGAGGCCTGCCATCCTGTAAAATAAAAGTTTAATTATACCGGGACCCTTCAACTCTTCCAGCTTTCTCAGAACACTCACAGTTTGTGTATGAAACAGAGCTGATTATAGCTATCTGCCTTCTGTGAGAGACCGGAAAGTTAATGGCTAATGGCCCAAACACTTGGCCACTTGCAAAGGCACTGGGTGCTGTGCTGATGATGTGCAAGGTCACAGCCCAGTTGCAGAGGGGGTGAGCACCCACCACAGGATGCTACAAGCTGGGTTTTGAGCCAGATAAGGGAAGAGGCCAGTAAGAAACAGATCCTGTGAGGTGGGATAGTGCTCTTTATCATGGAAATGGCCTTACACAAGTGGCTCAGGTGTGAAAGCTCTCCTCCAGCGAAGCACTGGGACATTCACGTGTAGACCTAAAGGTATTCGTCCCTTCTGATGAGCCATAGCTGGCTCACTACTAACATGAGAGGCACCTGTAACATCTTAAAAGTTGTCATAAGCCATCAAAGGCTCTGAAAGTGTTCTGTGATCAGAACATCAGACAGTGTAAAACTCCCTGTCCAAGGGGAGGTATCTGGAGATTCCCACCTGAACCTGAGAATATATTAACATTGAGCTTTGTGTTTTGTGGGCTTCCCCACCCCTGGATCAAGACTGTGACCATCACTTCCACCAGTGGACATTGAAATCTGAACAGTCAAGTCTCATCACTGAATCCAAAGGTGCTGACCATATACCTTTCTACTCTTATCTTTTCTTTCTCTTTCTTTCCTTTCCCTTATACATTTTCTTAGGTGCTATTTTTATGCTTTTATATTGTTGCTTTTCTAACCAAAATGGCTACATTTTAAAATTTGCGAAGTACCTTGTTCTACCTAAATGTTCTAAGGTTTGCAAGTAATAGTTTGTCATTGAACCTCCGGAGAATGTTGTTGTTTCTCCCACACACTGCTCAGAGTATATCAAACAACCTTCCCCTAAACCCACTGAGCAGACCAGGGCATAACACTTCCTTGCTCAGTACTGGGCCATGAGGCTTGGAGTATGAAGGAACTTTATGTGTGAGTGACTGGGATGAAGATGTATGGTGGAGAAGGGACAATGCCTTAGATGAAGTCAGGAGCCTGCACTGTTCTTGGTTGTGCATGTTATTAGCCCGAAGAGGAATAGGCTGTGACAATCCAACCAGCTCTCAATAGTCTCAGCCACAGACTCCTGACAAGCAGATGCTATTTAGCACTGCCATCTATTTTGAAGAAACATAAACTGGAAAGCTATTACTTATGAGACAAAGTGATAAAAACATAGTGTATGGGATTTCCTCTTTCTTACAGCTTTACTGCTTGTTTTCTCTCTCCACCTTTTAAGAAGAATCATGGATTTTAGTAATTTGTTGTGTTTTGCATGTGTGTTTTTGTCTTCTCACTTTTACCCCACCTGCTGGTTTCTTTTCTCTGTATCTGGACCTCCCAGGCTGACATATATCTGCAGCATGGATGTGAAGTTATGCAGTTCTGGTACAAGGCCATCCCCTTTCCCCTCTTTACCCCCATACATGTGTCAAATGCATTAAGAATCAAAGAGGGCTCCTACAAAAAAAGTAGTGCTAACTTATCTCTGCTTCTCCTACCACCCCAGGGCTCTTTGTGCAGTATTTAAGCAATGTTGTTAGCAGGATGGTGATCCTGCCTCCCTCTGTGGTGCCTGGAAACCCTAAGTGGATTAGGGTTTTATCTCACTCTTGAGGGTGTGTCCCCCCACACCCAGTGTCAGCTCTGTACTTATTCTTAAATTCCAATCTAGATGGTGACCTCTGCATTTGGCTGTGGGTAGGGCACAAAGGGACCCTGTTCTCTTTCCTTTCTTTCTGCAGACATCCTACATGCAGGTGATTATTCTTCCCATACAGAACTGACGGCATTTCCCTCTAGAGTACATCAGTGTTGCCCCTACCTTGGACTGCTGGATAGGAATGAGATATAACATCTCTGGTCCTCCTTTTGCAACAGTTTTGTCCCGTGTGAGGGGTGTGTCCCACAGCAGTGTATCTCAGCATATCCTTAGTGCATAATTTGCATAATTATGCTCTGGATTTGACTTTTAACAGTGATAATTACCTTACCTGTAGTTTTCCAATAAGGAACCACCACGTACTTTACATGGGTTAATGAATTAAGTACCCCATGTGACATCTGTCTTTCATTATGTTTGTTTCAAGGGAATGAAGGAAACTAAGCATTACTGTGGGAATTGACAACAACTTGTAGCCTCATGCAGACCCAGCTCTTTCCACTAAGCGAAGGTGTACATTCACTTTGAGCTGGATAGCTTTTGGGTCCCGACTTGCAGCCACTAGCTCGTGACACTAGGCAGTGCTTCCTATTCTCCTTGTCTCTTTCCTTTTCACTTTGGCTCTTCCATCTGCCTACCTGAACAAAATCCAAGAGGAGAGAGCTAATAACACAATAATGCGGGGTGGGAATCTTTCCACTGCACCCTCTCCCCACCCCCGCTCCTGTCCATACAAGATTGATAATGAAACCGATACCTTTCACCAGCGTAATTTTCATATTTAATGAGCGTGACTCAGAAACTATTACATTAATTAGTCAAATCCCACAAACCGTTAATGGTGCACGCGGTAATTAATATTGTATTCAATTAAAAGCTGACCTGTTTCAGGTGCCTTCCCCTGGTTTGGGGGCTATTTGCAGATAGCGTATGTTCCAGTGCCTGAGGCCAAGCCTTTTATTTTGTTCCAGTGGTGGGCAAGGGAGGTATTTTTTTTCCTGTTTAGATTTTATGGTTTTTTTCTCCATGAACATATGCTGGTTTCTCCCCACAGCCCCCCGCCCCTTCATCTCCAAACGTGCTGCTCTCACTGTACAGACAACCTGCTTGCTGTGATTTATGGGTTAGCACAGCGCGGGGCTCACAGACTGGAAAATTTCCAGTTTACACAAGAATTCCCTGAAAAATGAGCTTGGTTAATTTATTTCTTTCATTAACGAGTTTGAACTGTGAGATAATCTTTCTGAAACCCGCTACCCTCGCCTTTGCAAATCCTGAGAAGCAAATAGGATCCCTGTTCTGCTTCCACAGGGCTCAAAATCACACCTATTATTATTGCGGACAAAAATGTGTGGTCAAAACCTATTTTTGAAACTTATTTAAAGAGGAGAGGGTTTCTTCCTCACCTAAAGGTAAGAGTTGGAGGTCCTAAATTCTCATATTAATGCTGCAATCCTGCTCATCTGAGTTAGTTCACTGCTATATCCTGCTGAGGCCTGTGGAGTTGCTGCTCATTGGTTCTGTGGGAGGAGGGTGTAGGCTTTAAGACAAGCCCCCTCCTATTCAACTGTGGTTCACTAGTTGCCTAAGATCCACAGGCTCTACCCAGTAGTTTCCTATGCTGTTTCCACCTGTTCAGTATGAGCTGAGGAGTTGTACATAGGTCCAGTCCTGACTGTTCTGTCTGCTGATATCGTCTGACGACCTCTGGCTACAGCTGGTGTTGTTGCTTCAAATCAATTTGGGCCATTCCATCAGAATCATTCACAACAGCCCCTTTGATTTTTTTGTTTGTGGTTTTAAAAAAAGTTATTATTATTATTATTAGCATCATTATTATTAACATTAGCATTAGTATTAATAATAATAATTTTTGTGGTGTGTTTCTGTTTTGTTTATTTGGGGTTTTTTTTCTTCTTTATTGTTCCCCTGTTGCCCTGGTCACAGTTATGGTATGTTTCCAAGTGCTCCATAATATCTCTACTCCATGCCGAGTGGCTTGGAATATGCTAGCTAATCCCTTCAGTATATTCAGAGAGCTTGCTTGGGCTCTAAGAAGGATGTGGACTTGTTGGAGCAAGTCTAGAATGCCATGAAGTTGATAAGAGGACTGGAGCCTATGAAGACAGGCTCAGAAGGTTGAGGCTGTTGCCTGGAGCAGAGGAGGTTATGTGGAGACCTCATAGCAGCCTTCCAGTACCTGGAGAGGGCCTGCAGGGAAGCGGGAGAGGGACTCTTCGTCAGGAACTGTAGTGATGGGACAATGGGTACAGACTGAACGAGGGGAGGTTAGATATTAGGAAGAAATTCTTTATGGTGAGGGTAGTTAAACAGTGGAACACGTTGTCCAGGAAGGTTGTGGATGCCCCAACCATGGCAGTGTTTAAAGCCAGGTTGGATAAGGCCTTGAGCAACCTGGTCTAGGGGTGTCACTGCCCACGGCAGGACGTGGTTCTGCCTAGATGATCTTTAAGGTCCATTCCAACCCCTAACATTCTATGATTCTATGACATGCAAGGGGGCAGTATTGAATACAGCCCAAAACCTTCTCACTAAAGTTGGATATTGAGGAGCCTTTGTCACCCATGTGTCTCACAAAAGCTGTGTCTGCAGATAAATATTAAAACATCATTTGTAATAAAATCACCCTGCTTACTGCTGAACCATTTGGTATCTGCTTTGACCAAGGGCTTTTCCACTGAATCACTGCTCTCTAAACGATTTCTTGGTTTCTCTTGCTATATTGCATTTTTATCCCCTACAGATGAGTATGTTGCTGTTTGTACTAAGTTTCTGCAGAACAGAAGGGAAAAATATGCTCATCTTGAAAATATGCTATTGTTAAATAGACTTTGAATGAGGAAGACATGAAATATCACTGTGATGTCTTCATAAATAAATTTAGTCATCTTTTAAGAAAATAAAAAAAGTGCTTTGAAACAAAGTGAGGCACATGCTTTGTAAACATCTATTATTATCCTCTAAGTCAATAGAATTTACTGAGAAGGAGTTTTACTTATTATCATTAAAGACTTTTATGGCAGATCTAGTGATGGTGTCCACATACTGATATCTGTTCATTAACCCACCTGAAATGTTTCTGTTTATGTAGTGTTCGCCACACTTATGTCTTTCAGCCTTTTTTTTTTAAGTTTCTGGACCTCTGAAATAGTTTGCCATAAGTGTGTGAGCCCCTTTATACTGACACTGAGCCTCCTGACAATGGATTTGCTTCCTGTAGATGTCTTTTGTGGTTCTTTTGAGAATATTTTTAGGAATCCCGGTGGTCTGCAGCCTGAGAACTATTAGTATAGATGACACAGGCATGCAAATATTTTACTTCAATGCTGTGTAGGGGAGGGAGATTGTTGCTTTTTGTTCCTTGACAGGAATTATTATGTACTTTATTAAATACCTCAAAAGCACCAGCTGACTAAAGTATCACAAATCCTTTTAACCAGCATATACTTCCTTTGGAAGGGCAGGTATCACGTGGGGATGACTGTGAAAATGACTGCAAGTGCTGATAAGAATACTTGTGTTCTCTGAGCCACTGTCACTCAATTTTCACTGGGGATTGGGCAGTTTTAATGAGTGTCACTCAGCAGAAGTTAGTGGGCTGTCCCCTCTTCTGCCCAGTCCTACACTGCAACCGTGCAACCCAGCGAGTGCCTTGGGGCTGGGGCACTGATGAAACACATGAAACCTCCCACCGGACCATGGTAAATATCTTGTGATTTTGAGAATGTAGGAGTCAGGAAAAATTATCAATACTCTTTCCAGCACAAATCCAAAACAACTCCATACTACCTGCTGTGAAGAAAATTAAATCTACCCCAGCCAAAACCAGCACACCCTTAAATGTGATACAGATATTTCTTGAGCTGGTTGCTAGCTGGTAGGTTTGCCCTTCTGTATTCTTTTATTTCAAGAACATTTTGCTGTCAAAACAAGCAAGACTGTCCTACAGGTTTATATTGTGTTGTATGGTGACCATTCCATTCATATAATCTTGAATGCTTTGTGTTGAACAGAGAGACAGATCTTTGACTTGGAAGGTTAGCTCCTTTCTTCCTTATGTTACTGTGCTGGACTGGGGGGTTAGAGGAAACCAAGTGAATTTTCTGTTGTTTTCAAGGGCTGGAGTTTTCCACCAAGGAACTGGTGATGTTCACTAAGAAAAGTGAGGGCAGAGCAAAGTTGAACACATATGGAAGCTGAATTCCTGTCTTTCCTCTAGAGACTGAACTTAATGGGATGGCAAGTAAAATCCTCTTGGTGCACAATGACACAGTCACTGAATATCTGCCAGTTGTTTTCCTCCCATCATTAGGAAGTTTATTGTGCCTAAACGAAGGAAAGTCTGATTTGTTGGGGGGAGTGATGCAAAAACAGGAAAAACATAATTCTCGAAGTCTTGCTGACTGTGCTTTAGTCTCAGTCTAAGTGTAAGCTCTAAGATAGGAGGGCAAAAAATCCTTTGATCATGTTGTACTAAAATGTGGAAGGTAAGGCAGCTTAGTTTAAGCAGAGAAACCATTGGATGAGTATTTCTTGATAAATTTGGGATGAAAGAGCCTTTTGCATATGGGCTTCTTATCCTCCTCACTTAGAATGAAACAAAAATTTAAGTAGGAACAGGGGTTTTTATGCCTTTGATTCCTAGGACAGTCCAACTCCTTTAATGTAATTTGCAAATGAGAACAAATTCAAGTAAAACTAATTGACAATCTCTAAAGAGAATCAGAGAAAGAAAATGTGGTTCAGCTCTTCTGCATGAGCAAAAGATACTTCTAGATCAAACTGTATTAGGACAGTAGAGAACTGCATTTTTATCTTTGTAGAAAAACCTTAATTTAATTTCCAAAAATATTGCCATGAAGCACTGAGAATATTACTTGCTAAGTAACTTACTTGAAGAATGGATGAAAACAAATAACTTTGATGTATCACATTTTATTTTTTAGAATTGTTATCTGTTAGTGTACCACAAGTGGTTGGAGTCAATATATTTATGAAAATGGAAGGAACAAAAGATCTCATCCTAGAACACGGTTCCACACTGAAACAGTTGTCCACTTTATCTGTTTGCAAACATTATGCTATTTTTTTAGCAGCTCTATCACAGATACTTCTCAGAGGATCTTTGTAAGGCCCATGTACAGTTTTTAGCCTTCAGCAGCCATACTTTGGAAAGACAACAAGGTTTAAAAAATTATTCAGGTCTGAGTTTTACCCTTCTCCTTAAATCTCTTTGCCTTGACATTTCTTTTTGCTTCATACTAATTTTCTCTTGTAAATGGCTGTTCTTGCTCCTACATTCATTGAGGTCTAGCTGGCCTGGGGCTCCTAATTTGTGCACTTTTCATTCAACAAGTTCTTCAGGGACCTGTATTTCCTCACTGGTTCTGTCCGTAGGGAAAAGGACATTTTTCTCTGCCACTGTAATATGCTGAACCTGCTGTAGTTGAGCTTCTGGAGGAGTTTCATTGGCATAATCAGTTCTATAAACCTGCCTATAGTATGTCCAAATGGACCGGCATGTAAATACAGGTGTGACTGCCAAAATCTGGAAATGCACAACCATAAGGATGCTCTGTCTAAGAACACAATGTTTCTGTTACTAGTTAACTACTCCCTGTAGAGCAAATCTACAGTTAAAGAACACAGTTAAAGAACTTACCAGCAGTCCTTTATGCTTTCTGTTTCAGCTCCAGCCATTTGTTCCCTGGATTCTTATACAGCATAGTCCATTTTATCAGTGGCTTCTTCATAATTTCTGTGGCTCACAGTCCTTTGTCTGGTATCTACTAAATCTTCTAGCTCTGAGCTAGAAACTTCTCTTTCATAATTTTTTTTCCCAGAGACTGAATTAGTAACTCCTTGGCTGAAGCCTAGTTTGTAGTTACCTGGAAATCTCCTGGTTTGAGAGTACCTGCTTTATTACCTATTTACATATCTTATTTCATATCTGATGTGGACAGGGGCATTGTCTTGGCTTTTACCTAGATTTCCGCAGGTCGAGTTCTGGCCTGGTGGAAGATGCATGAATGTGCCCTACCTGTGAATGTTCATGTACACCACCAGGATAGGCTTCACTTGCTAGGACAGTTACCCTTTCTTTCTGTTCCTGTTGAGGCTCCTCTGCCTTCATCATCTCTGTTGCTGCACTTCCATTGTGCCCTAAAGCAGCTGCTCTTCTTTCAAAGTGCACTTCTCTGTGACATTGCCTGTACATTCTGCTTGGAATGGAAGTTACCAAACTCTTCTCCCTGAATGGTACTGAGCCAGAATTGTCAAGAGAATAGTAGCTGTTGTCCAAAGCATGTGATTCTCTTAGTTAAAAGGAAAAGACGTCTCAGAAAATGCTATATTTCAGGGGTTTTTTTCTTGTTTACAAAAAAGGTACATAAAGTAAACAGAAAACAAACAGGGTTTGGTTTTTTTCTTGTACTGGTATGATTGGCTAAATCTCAGCCCAAGTCAAAGTTGTCTCTCACCTTCCTCCTGGAGCTCTCTCTCATTGCTTCCATGACTACCTTCATCTGTTACTATAAACATCTCTGTCAATACAGGTTGTTGCTCTTACATTTTGTTTCTCCCAGCAACCTAAGAAAGAAGTAACTCAGATTTAAAACATTTTCCTTTGTAGCCCATCATCTTGGATGGAACATTTAAGTGTGGCAAATGTAGTGCCATGCAGGGTTAGGCTTGGAAATTGATATTTGCCAGGAGCCTCAAGTACAACATAATATGGCATAATCTGAAACTTTCTAAGAACTGTTTTGAAACCTTAAAGCAAGCATCCTCATATTATCCCTACTTAGTCAATGGTAGCTGGATTAGAGGGCATAAGATTTGTCTTGCTGGACACTGATACTCTTCAGAAAGCAGGAGACATCTGCACGTTCCTGATCACAAAGCCGGAGCTGCTTGTGAGGATGGCAGTACCCAGGCATGAGGAAAGCAGTTGTGAACCCTGCACGTCTGTTTGTATATGTGTGTGTGTGTCCCCATTTCCAGCACAGGAGAGAATCCAACAATATTTCACCCAAATGAGAAATGTTATTCTGCAGATTAAAGCCACGCAGTGCCTGGTTTTGTCTTTATTTATGCCTTTCTATTTCCTTCTCTGCTGACATGGGTGCACATGCCGGGAAGCACTGAAGGACATAATTGGCGTTGTGAAAAATTATTGGGAAGCCAGGACGTTCCCTTGCAGTGATCCCCCCCTTCTCTTTCCCATCTGTCACCATCTAATGTGACAAAGTTTTTATCGGGCATTGAGGCAGAGGAGATTAAAAGTAAATACTGCAATCAGGAAGCAGCTGGGGGGAAAATGTAACACATTTCACACTAAGCTGAACAGCTCATCAACTTAGCCTTGTATATCTACGGTGGATGAGAGGGAGGGAGGGCTGCAGGGGGATGGTGTGGTTTAACATGCTTCACACTGGGAGTCTGAAGAGGATCCTCTACAAACAGGACACATGCTTTCTGGCACTTGCTTTATTTGGGAAGGAAAAAGCCCCAGGAGCCCTGTAGTTCTCCACTTGCTTTTGCAACAAACTTGTGTAAAGCACTGTTTTCTCAGGCCTAAATTCAAGTATTTTTGGACTCCCTTCCTGCTTTAGTGATGATCCTGTATACTACCATATCCTATTGTCTTGGTTTAAAAGACAAACGTCTGCCAAGGAAGGCGGGAACCTTCCTGGCATGGGAAGAAAATACCCCTCCCTTCAAGTTATTGTAATTTCAAAATTACAGGGCTTTCAGGCAGGCAATGTAGAAAAAGGAATAACAGTTCTTTACTAGAATATATATCTATATCTACTTACCTATATATCTGTATCAGGACAGAACAAATAACAATACAGTAACAGAAGCTTCCAACCCACTAAGCACTATTTTTCCCCTTTGGTGTAGTTATGACTATGGCTGGCAAGGGGCACTGGCGGCTCTGGCCAGGCAGAAAAGGTGCGATGATCCCCTCAGCTGGCACCAAGAGGGAAGGAAAGAAACGGCTCTTTTTGCAAACTCACGCAGGCAGTCACCAATCTCAGCACTACCAAGTAGCAGCAGGCAGAAGCAGAGAAAGCAGGCAGATTCGATCATGGTGCCAAATTGCAGTGTAGCAAAGTCCTGGAGCTGAGTACACAAACTCCCACAGTACCGTGGGACTGCTCTCCTCAATCCATGAATGGAAAAAAGGCAGGAAGGCAGGACCAATCCCTCACTGAGTCTCGGGTCCGAGTTCACAACCTATCGTGGCATCATGCCACAACTCCCAAAAAACTCCGAACAGAAAAGTACACCCTCCAGCCAAAAAATCCCCAACCCTCAGACATCTCCACTGGAATGCCAGGGCACTTCACGTTGTGTCTTGGTTGCTGACTATTCACCCAGGGTCCTTGAGCAAAAACAATCCGCAGGTGGATTTGCCTTTGCCTGAGGTAGAGTTATTTCAAACTTTTTTCCTTAGCATAACTCTCAGGTGTACTTTAGGGACCTTATCACCATCTACAGTGTGAAGGGACTCTGAGTGGGCAGGGCCAGCTCCATTGATGGAGCCTCTAGTGTTGACTAACCACGTAGCCTTTGCTAGATGTGGATCCTAGTGCTTGAAGGCCCCCTCACCCCATGCCTTCAGAGTGGTTTTCAACGGCCCATTATTCCGTTCAACCTTTCCGGTGGCTGGTGCATGGTGTGGGATATGGTACACCCACTCAATGCCATGCTCTTTTGCCTGGGTAGTAATTAACTATTCCTGAAATGAGTTCCATTATCTGACTCAATTTGCTCTGGGGTGCCATGTCACCACAGGACTTGTTTTTCCATGCCCGGGATGGTATTTTGGGCAGTGGCGTGAGGCATCAGGTGCATCTCTAGCCATCCAGTGGTTGCTTCCACCATAGTAAGCACATAGTACTTGCCTTCATGGGTTTGCATCAGTGTGATGTAATCAACCTGCCAGGCCTCTCCGTACCTGTACCACTGCCCATACCACAGGGGCTTCACTCTCTTGGCCTGCTTAATTGCTGTGCATGTTTCACACTTGTGGATAACCTGGGAGATAGTGTCCATAGTTAAATCCACCCCTCGGTCTTGTGCCCACTTATAGGTGGCATCTCTGCCCTGATGACCTGAGGCATCGTGGGCCCATAGAGCAAGGAATAAATCTCCTTTGTGCTGCTAGTCTAGATCTACCTGTGATACTTTGACTTGGTGTCTCAGTTTTAGAGACAATTTAAGAGAGGATGGGGTCCTAACAAGCCCTTTCCGCAAATACAAAATGAATAACAATGGAGGAAAGTGTAAAAAACCAACAACAGTTTATTAACAAACAGAGGCAAGGAGAAAAAGGGTAACAAATGCTAAACTATTAAACTAACAAAACTCAACTCATAACAAAATGCCGGAGAATACCCTTCCGAAACGTGGTTCAAAATGGTGCCAGCTTTTTCCCTCCCGCCGCGAGTACCAGAGCTCTCACGAACCGCAGGTGATGGTCCAGTGGGTGCCTGGTGCTGATCTTCTCCCTCAGCTGGGTGCAGCAGGATGATCATGGCAGGCAGAGCAGCTGGGCTCGATGATTTCCTGCCAGCTTGGCTCAGCTCACAGGGGCCCGGCGGGCCGGAGAAGGGGTGGCCCCACTCCTACCGCTGCGCTGCCTCCTGCTCCGGATCAACAGCTATTCAGTTCATCTCGGAACAGTGAGAGGATCGCTGCTGCAGCTTCTCCGATCCAGGGAAGGGAAAAAGGGTTTTGGCCTGGGCCAGGAACCATACCAGCCAAGCAAGCACCATGCTGCACCCAGCCGCAGGAAGCCCGAGCCGTGAGGCTTCAAACCCACCATGCCAAAATGCCCCAGTCCCTCCCCCAGCCTCGCACACATCCAGTCCTGGGCCTGAAAGGTACAGCACTTGTTTTTCTGGGCATAAAGCGGACAATAATGGAATAGACCAGTCACAAACCACTCCAAGACACTTGGGCAGCTCTAGGCTTTGTGGCTTTTTAAATTCTAAACCTAAATGTATCAGTAAAATCAGCCATTAGCTGAGCATAAGGTGCCCAGTTCATGGGTGGTGCCATTGAGAAAGGTGTGGAGGGAACAATATTGGACAGTGCCGTGCTCCCCTTGGCAAGCCTTGTTTAGTTCCAGTGTCCCTGGAGTTCCAGGCCTTAGGACTTTTTGAAGCCTACCCCTAAGTGGAACTGGCAAATCAGCCTATTGTTGAGGCTGATGTTCTCACACATGGTGGGTCACACTGAGAAAGGTGTGGCGGGAGCAATGTTGGGGCTGTTTCATGCTCTCCTTGGCAGTCCTCCTGTAGTTGTAGTGTCTCTGGAGCTCTAGGCCTTGTGGCTTTTTGAAGCCTAACCCCAGGCGGAACATTAATTGAGCCATTTTTTTGTGGCTGAGGTGCCCGGCACATAGGTGGTGCCAATGAAAAAAGTATGGAGGGAGCAATAATGGGCCAGTACTGTGCTCCCCTTGGCATGCCCTTTGTAGTTCCAGTGTCTCTGGAGGTCTAGGCATTGTGGCTTTTTGAAGCCTAACCATAAGCAGAACAGGAAAAAAAGCTTTTTGATGAGACTGAGGTGCCGAGGACATGGGTGTCTCCACTGAAAACAGTGTGGAGGGAGCAATGTTTGGGCAGTGCCATGCTCCCCTTGGTAGGGCTTTTGTGGTTGCAGTGTCCCTGGAGCTCTAGGCTTTGTGGGCCTTTGAAGCCTAACCCTAACCTGAAAAGTGAAGCAGTCTTTTGCTGAAGCTGAGGTTCCCAGCTCATGAGTGGTCCAAAAGAGAAAGGTGTGGAGTACCTCCAACAGCGTGCGCTTCTCAGGCGTAAGATCCCTTCCGCCATGATCTTCCAGGGCTTTTTATGATGGTGCTCCTGCAGGCTGTCTTTGTAAACAAACCTCTTATGGTTTTTAGAAGCTGCTCTCATAGAGAAAGGGGTCCTGACGCCCTCACAAACACCTGCTCAATACCCATAACCTGAGCCAAGGATCCCCAAACCCTTGCTTTGTTGCCATCAAGTTGCATGCTTTCAGACATAAGGTTCCAAACTCAGATCAACCAGGCTGGAAAAGCCTCACCCACCTATCACTTAACATCTTTCCGCATTTTGCAGATATTATCTAATGACAGGGTCTTGGTAATCATCACAGGCTCCGGTTCCTCTGCTGGTTGTGAGGGCCCTGGTACCCTATTGTCGTTAGCCAGACATACCAATTCGTCTTTGTGCTTCCTCCTCTGCACAGGGGCGAGTGCTGCAGGCTGTGGCTGCCCTTGTGGTTTGTCTGGAGCCTGAATGGCTGTAACATCTGTTGGCTCTACTGCTGCGCCATCCCCCTTTCCCTCTGACTGCAGGTGGTGCTGTTGGGCAGTGTTCCTGGCCCATGTGGCAGTTTTCTGGGCAGCATCCCTTGTCTCTGGGGCAACTTCTCTTGCCTTGCTCTTATTCTCTTTCCTCTCATACTGGCAGCACAGCCAGAAGGAGAAAAAGAAGCCATATTGGCATGCAGAACATAAGACACAGAGGAAGTAAAATGAGGAGAGAGTGGCTTGGGGAACGTGCTGGATGGGTAGAGGAATGTGTGCAGGAAAGATCAGACCGGACCATGAAACCCTCTAAGGATTGAAGGCTTCTGTACCTACAGTCTCCTTAAAACCTCATTTGATGTCCAAAAGATTTTACTGGTATTGGTCAAGCTGCTAGAGCTGCCTAAAATAGAGGTGGGACACACACGACTGAGGGTCTGACTGCATTGGCCTGAACCTATCAAGAAATTACTGGCTAAATCCTCTCATATTTTCTGTGTTGTTCTCCCTCTACCTGCCCCAGGAATGCATGTTACATGGGACCTCTCAGGCTGATGTTGTCACTCCTGCTAGAAGGATTATTTGCCCTATCTTAACCTGTGCCATATTTCTTTTCATCTCTGGCATAATAAAGGATATGGCAAACAGTTCGTAATGTAATAAAGGAGGGAATGATTTTTCCTCTTTATTTTTATCTGTACTTACTGTTGCAATATGTCAGCATGGCTATTCTGATAGGCCAAGAAAGAAAAGACAATGATTAACACCTGAAAGTTATATGTAATTCTAGCATTAGATTCTTACCTTTTACATTCAAATATCTATGAGCTATTTCTTTTTGGGTTCCAAGAGAACAAATTTTGGTTAAAATCCCTGAGGAGGTGGGTATCTCACCCATGTTGGATAATTTGGCATGACTTTGTCTTTGTTCAGATTAGAACCAGCATTGGTACTGCAGCCATTTCAGAAGCGATACAGTGGAGAAAAAACAGGTATTCAACTTACACCCATGGCACAGTGGTAAGAGCCACTGTTGGCATCTCACTTTCACAGGCACCATATTTATTAGAGAATTTCTGCTTTTTTTGAAAATGCGCCTCACTTAATTCTCTGACAAAGTCATGGAGGTAGAGATATTGTTGCTCCTTTAAAGCTTTTAGACCTAGTGGAGAATGTGGAAACAATATTTAAGTTGATTACCTATCATCTAAATCATGAGTTCCTTGCTTCACTCTGTATCCCTTAGGCTTGGAAGATGTAAAGACTGGATTCCAGCTTTAGGACTCCCTTTTGCTAGTTATCAAGGTGTGGAACAGCAGCAGCTGATGAAGCCAGGCACATACCTGGTGCACTTCCTTTCCCACTCCAAGTTAAACAGAGAAGGCAACTGGGTAATTTGCTTCAAAACATTAGTGCAGAGCATCATGCTGTGGCTAAATACTTGCTCAAAATTCTTGTCAGGAAGTTTGCCTGAGCATTCCTCCTGTTTAATTTTTTTGCAAACTTTGAGAAGCACATGCAACCTATATTGATGGCTACTGATGTTCAGTTGCTAGTAGTTTTCAGTTTGTGTTTTTTTTAAACAGAAGGAACTGATTGTTTTCATCAGCTACTGCCTGAGGGTGCAGTCATGTGAGCAGGCAAACTCAGCTCTTGGTGGTGTTCTCTCCAAGGAATGCTTTGCTGCAAGCCCTATTCTTGCAGCCCTGTTGCTGCAAGAAACTACAAGAAGTGCAGAAAGTAGTACTTTCCTAGGGTTAGGTAGATGCTCTCCTGCTAAAGATTCTGCCCTTTGGATAAGACATAAAATTGAGATTCTGAACTCTTTCATATTTTTATAAGTGTCCCCTGACTCTCTGCTGGGTGTATTGCTTGTGCTTGTGCTTTGTTTGGGCAATTCCAAGTACTGTGATGAAGTGCAAGTAACTCAATGGGATTTATACGAGCTTATGAAGCGGAGAATAAAACCCATAGTTTGCACAGTAAATCAATTTGTAAAGTGCTTTGGGATCTTTCTGGATGAAAGGCCCTATATAAATGTAAGCCATGACCATTCATCATTATTGAATATGAAATAGAGGTATACACTCTATCAAGCTAGAAGCAATAGGCTTGGGCTCTTGATTGCTCACAGGACCCAATCAGTCATCAGATCACGACATAATGCAGCCAGAATAAAAAAAGAAAACCCACAGCAAATCATTCCTAGCAATGCAATTAATGGGCATCCAGTGTAAATAGGGATCTCAGTCAGGAAGACTGGGCTTTTCCCAAGCGGTAGAGTTGATGCCAGAGTGTTAGCAGAGGAAGGAAAGATTCCTCACCATACAGACCTATAGCAGCACACCATATACAGAGCAGTACACCATATAGACCTATAGCTTGGCAAGAAAACATTGTACCTATGCTTTTCAGAATTGGCTTTTCTTTTTCCATTTGGGAAATAGAACAGAAAATTGGTTTATATGGAAAGTGTTAGCTTCTGTTCTACAACGAGTCACAGAGATGTTTTTCATTTTTTGCACCAAGTTGTAGTCCTAATGCTGTCACACAAACTTGGTCACATGTAGCATCTATGACTCTTGCAATGCAACATGAACATTCATGGCAGAGTATATAATCTATTTCTGCTGCTTATCCTTGAAAATACCAGCTGCTGTGATGTGCTCCATTTTATGACAATTAAGTTGAAGTGTAGGCTGCTCCAGTCCTCTGCTTCATGAGCCAAAAGAACTGAGGGCTTTCTTCACTTGTGCTAGAGTTCTTTCTGTCTATATATTTGCCTTCTGAGGGAAGGCAGTACCTTGCACGAACCTCCCCTCGTCCTCCTTTCAGTTGTGGTGATGTGTCTGTCTCTCAGACTATATTCAATATCCCATCAGAATTATGACTATAGGGAGGTGAAGGATCCTGAACAGTCAGCCTGCAGTTCTGGTAAACCTTGTGCACAAGACCTTCTGGCAGTCATCAGTGTGGCTGTGTTCAGCCACAGTTTCCCATAGCTTTGGAATCATGTTTGTGCTGATAGTAGATGAAACTCAGTAACTACTCGGCCTTGTCAAAGTGAGGCAAAAAAAATCAGAAATTAGAATCACAGAATCTTTAAGATTTGAAAAGACCTCCAAGGTCAAGTCCAATCTTTGACCAAACACTGCTGTGTCAACTAAACCATGGCACTAAGCGCAGTTGTTTCTTGAACACTTTTAGAGATGGTGACTCCAACACCTCTATGGGCAGCTTATTCCCATGCTTAACAACCCCTTAAGTGAAAAACTTCTTCCTGATGTCCAACCTGAACCTCCCCTGGCACAGCTTGAGGTAATTTCCTCTGGTCCTGTTGCCAGTTGCCTGGGAGAAGAGGCTGATCCCCACCTTGCTGCAACCTCCTTTCAGGTACTTGTAGAGACATAAGTTTTAACTTGAGCCTCCTTTTCTCCAGGCTAAACTCCCCCAGCTCCCTCAGCTGCTCCCTGTCAGACTTGTGCTCCAGACCCTCCACCAGCTCCATTGCCCTTCTCCAGACTTGCTCCAGCACCTCAGTGTCTTGTAGTGAGGGGCCTGAAACTGGACACAGGACTCGAGGTGTGGCCTCACCAGTGCTGCCTACAGGGGAAAGGTCACTGTCCTGGTCCTGCTGGACACACTATTCTTGATCCAAGCCAGGATGCCATTGGCCTTCTTGGCCACCTGGGCACACACTGGCTCATGTTCAGCTGCTGTTGACCAGCACCCCCAGGTCCTTTTCCAATGGGCCGCTTTTCAGCCATTCTGCCCCCATAGTGCTTTGAGGGGTTGTTGTGACCCAAGTGCAGGGCCTGACACTTGGCCTTGTTGAAACTCTTACTGTTGTCCTCCACCTGCTGATCTAGCCTGTCCAGATTCCACTGTAGAGTCTTCCTGCCCTCCATTAGATCAACACTCCCACCCAACTTAATGTCTGCAAACTGACTGAGGATGCACTCAATCCCCTTGTCCAGACCATTGATTACAAGGATAATATCAGAGGAGTTACTGAAATTAGCTGCAGCCCTGCTCTGTAAGGTGTATAGCTTGGTAAGGTGCTCAGGTTGTAAAACACACAGCCTGATTAATAAGCATAAGGCAAAGAGTAAGTGTATCTTTAACGTGCTTGCCCTCAGGGGAGATTTAATTCCTGCCTCTAGGGCTTGGCCATTCCACATGATGCCCTTCAGTGGAGATGGGAAGGGTGTCTTCTATTTTTCCTGTATTTGGGTGCAGCTCTCAGTTTCTCCTGCCTCTGAAGGTTATGCTGCAGGCCAACAGCAAAGCTCTTGCAAAGACTTTTTAGACTGAATTGAGTCATGATCACAGAGTGAACAGCAGGTATTGGACATACCATTAGCATTTTCTCATCAGAGATTAATTAATTGGTAAATATCCATTTTAGGTCTTATCTCAGTAGGTTTCTGAGAACCTATAATAAAGGCAGCAGCTAATACTAAATCTGATAAATAAAGTAGAACCATGTTTTCTCTTCATTTTTTCTGTCTTTTCTTTGGGATGGGAATTACTTGCATGGCAGGATCTCAGCTATTTTGTTCTAATTTGTTCTTTTATGATTGAAAATGGTGCCATTTCAAACAATCCCTTACACTTATGTCTGACAATACATATTCTAGCACTCTTTTGGTTTCCTTTGCTACACACTTTTAGGGTTTATCTCAAATCCATGCACATGGATCCTCATAGATCCGCAAACTTTTATTTCACAGCTCTGAAATTCTTTTCTTTGCACCATAACATTGCAATTGCGTTGTTATTTCTAGCAGTAATCAATATCTTTTCAGTCAGGATTTTAATTAGTTAATGTAGCTAATTTTATCGTTTCTTGATTAATTGATTAATCAAGTAATTTTTCGCAGTACTTCTAAAGGTAATGTGTGTATAAGTACTCAGCTATAGGTTACTATTAATTATTGATTTTGTTTTAACAATGTCCTGATTGGCCAAATTCTACCAAATAGTTTATTCACACTGAAGTCTTTAATACTAAATCTGCCATGGAGTTCTTTCAGTTTGTGTGAGTGGATGCTAGTCTTATACAAAGGTCAGAAATATATATATATATATATATATATACACATATATGTCAGAAAAAACAAAATATATACCGTAAATTTATTTTGTTTTTACACACAGATAATCTGTACAAGGCAGAGCAGCATAAAAAAGAGACAGTGTTAAAATGATCAACTTTCCATTAAAACTCTGGCATGTCACAGGAACCATTTGGCAGCATAAACTTTCACAGTTTTTGCGTGCATCTGTTGTTTAGGCTGTGCATTCACATGTGCAAGAACATATCCTTACAGAATGCTGGTCCCTTTGCAAGGTAGTTTCTTGTATATAAGACCAATATATTTAAATAAGTCACTAAGTGAATTTCCGTGTTTGCTGGCGGTCAAGCAAAGTTCTTTGGTTAAGACTATAACTGGAAAGCTTTACCATACACTTCAGCCAATGCTCATTGTGAGTGCAAATAATCCGGCAGCAGCTGTGCAGCTTTGTTGACAGAGTTTGTACCAGCCTCAGTACAGTTCCAAAGATATTACTAAATTTGTGTTAGCAGGTTTTGTAAATGTGTTTGTATTCATCACATTTAAATCACATTTAAATCACAGGTAAGAAAAGTGACAAAGACCTGCTTGGCCTCACTGCTCCTTATTGTGGTCTCTTCTCTGGAGAGCTAGACTGTTTTCTGCTACTCTCTTGACAAGAGAGGTCCTCTTTCCTCCCCTTCTCCCTCTATTCATTTCAACTCAGGGTGAGAAGACGAGGGGAATGCTGAACTCCTGGCCTTTCCTCCACCCTTCGCCCCCCAGCCTCAGCTTTGAACTAGATACTATGAACCAGAGACCTTTCTTTTGCCCCTAGGTTAGAGACTGTGGTGCAAGGATGTGTGTCCTTTGCTCCCTTTGACTCTGGTAGCAAATACTTGGTCCTTGTTCACTCTCCCCAGTGGAGCTTAGGTGATCAGGCTGTCCTGCTACATCTGGTCCATGAGGCCTCAGAGAGGGCAAAAGTTGTGGCATCTTACACAAACATGTAATGTGCAGATACTGCATTAGAAAAAAACGTGGGGGAATACAATGAGTAAATTATGCCTAAATATGACCTAAATTGTCAGTTGAAAACAAATTCAACCCCTGCCCCCCATCTATTTTCTGTTCTGCATGTGAAATGTATTTACTGCCCTTGAATTACAAATCACATGCTGATTTTGTGGTGTTGCTAAGGCATGTCAAAAAGTGTATGTTATTTTTGCAAGAAGTGTGGGTTAGAATCCATGTGGTTAGAGAGCAGCTCTGCAGTAAAGGACCTGGAGGGTCCTGATACACAAGTTGAAGATCAAGCAGCACTGTGACTTTGAGGTAGTGATGGCTGAGCACACACTAGGTTGCATTATTAGGATTTTATCCAGCAAGTCAAGGAGTGACTTTTCCCCTCTATTCAGCAATCACAAGACGGTACCTGTAGTCCTGTGTTCATTTTTGGGCTGCTTAGTACAGGTAAGATGTTGACAAAGCAGAGCAAGTCCAGCCAATGATAACAAAGATGGTTAGAGGACTGGTGCACATGAGATAAAACGAGTGACTGGAAGACCTGAGTTTATTCAGCTGGGATGAAAAAGCTAAAGGAGGTCTAATTGTAGCCTTCAACTGCTTAATGGATAGTTAAAGAAAAGACAGAGTCACAGCAAAAGAATGAGAGGCAATGAATACAACCTGCAACAGGGGAGTTATGGTAGCTCTAAGGAAAAAGTTCTTCATAATGGGAGTGGTTACAGAGAGGCTGCCTTCTTCAGAGTCACAATTTGCTCTGAGCAGCCTGATCTAAGTTTGAAGCTGGGCCTGCTTTGAGCAGGGGTTTGGATCAGGAGTACTCCAGTGTTTCTTTCCAATCCTGATTCTGTGATTTTAAGTGTGGTTTGTAAGACAGCTACACTAAATTATGCAGTGAATTAACTTGGAACATGTCCTACCAGAACAAAACTAGTTCTTTGCTTTAACCAGAGAAGTGGGCGAAGAGCTGAATGAGGTACATGAGTTTTGGTCCTTTAGCCTTCTCTTGAACTGAATCAGAAGAATATCCTGAAGAAAAGGCTCCCTGAAATAAACAGACACTTTGTTTGGTATTATACAATGGGTTTTTCATGATGGATGGTTGCACAAATATAAGCTGCCCTCATACACCTAGCTAATGATGAGCTTCCGTGGCATTAATTAGAATTAGAGGGGACAAGTGTGCCCCTGTGAGTTTATTTGCACTTGATAACTACCTTGGAGAACTGAGCAGCATAAATGAGGGGTCGTTATCAGAGATTGAAGTCCCTGCTCTGTAAAACACCCTACTGAACAGAGAATGCCATGGAAGCCAGACTTGTAGTCAGACATTGTTTAATGTCTTCTTTATTGTTTTTGTGCTGCTTTATTCTGTCAGGGGGAGTATCAGAGTACCATAATCTTTCTTCAATTCTGCTGACTGAGAGACCTTTTCAAAACAGAAATCCTGAAGGAGTTCCTGCAATTAGTGCTGAGCTTCAGGTAGTATGAGAAATGCATTTGTACTCTCTCTTTGTGAGCCTGTTTCCAAATGTTTGCTTATTTTTACTCATTTTATTCTTACTATTTAAAAACTAGTCTAGGTAGGACTTGGTCTTCTGCCAGCCATGGCCAGCAGTAAATACTGTGTATTGGGATATTCAGGTTAGGCATAGGGAAAACTTTCCTAGGGAGCCTGTGCTACAGTGAAGAACATTACCCACAGATACAGTGGAAGTTCAATCCTTGGAAGTTTTCAAGACTCAGCTAGACAAAGGCACAGCTGACTTGTTTGAGTGGTGGTAGAGGTCTCACTTCTTGACCGGACTAGATGTCCCCCAAAATTTCCCTTCAAAATGCTTTTATGAGGTCACTGCATCATGACAATTCCTCCTCTCTCAAGACCCCTGTTCTCCCAGGAAGAGCAGATCTGTTCATAGGGTAGGCAGGTGTCTTATATCAAACACAGCTGCAAGGACCGCTTGAGCTGAGACAGGTGCTGTGTGCTGCACCTTGGGGCTGGCCTGGGTTTGCTTGAGAAGGTGTGGTGTGAAGGGGCTTTAGTTGCTATGTTTGTTTTCTGCTGGGAAACTGCTGGCTTGCTGCATCTCCACATTAGCTTGTCTCCATTTTCTCACTCTGTGTGTCAGAGGCATGGAGCCAACAGTAGACTTGGGAATTACAAGAGAAGTCAGTGTGTGTTTCTCATGAACTCGCACAGCTCAGTCCTTTCTTCCACTTCACACTGGAGTTTTCTGCCTCAAGCTTAGACCCACACTGTGAAGATCAAACTGTAGTGGGGAGCAATAACCTGTTCCATGCCGGAGAGCAAGAAGAATATGAAGGATCCATGGTACATTCAGCCTAACAGAGAATTAATGACACTTGCAGCACTGTCTAGGCCTGCTGCACTGAAGATATAATATCTAATGGGAAGACTCCTAAGACCTGTATGTTGGAGACAACTAATTAAGCTGATAGATGACCTCTAAGTCTGCTTAGTGAAATCAGTGTTGGTTCCACTACAACATTCTTGTCTGAGTATGGGAGCAGATCCTTACATTTTGGCTGGTGCAGGTAGAGAACTGGTTTAAAATTAGATTTTGGTTGAACTGGTAAAGCTTTCCCATGTATACAAGTGTTTACGTATTATTTTCAAGACTTCACTGCAAGGTTTATATGGATGAAAAAGTTTCACCAGTGACTGCCTGGATTATCAAAAACTAATTGTTGACTTGAGCTTCACTGCAGTGGTGTATTGCCAAGGCTGCCAATTGACGTGTGCCTATGTACCAACTGAGTTCAAGTGTGCTTCCCCTTCGGCCCACCCCTGCCCTTGACTGAGCTGTGGAACAGCGCATGTGCAAACGCTGTCCTGCTTGTGACTGCACAGCCAGAACATTCAAAGGAAGGTGATGGAAATGTGATTGAGTGATTGAACTGAACAGTGCAGTGAGCACTGAAAGTTTGTCAGGCCTGAGGTTTTCCTCTTTAAAAAAAGAAAATAAATTCAAACATTGATGAACTATGGCAAAAAACCCCTAAACTTGTGCAAATATTGACAAGATTATGTTGTAGGAAACACAGACATTGAGACTTGGAGGCAGCAAAACAGTCAGCCTTCAAAATTACACTGTGCATGTAGACCATGGGGATCTCAAATGCTGACATTAACAGCATATTTCACATATTATGGCCACAGGATTTGGTTCAGGTTGTTTGGGGTGATCCTGTCATGCTGTGTAACTATATGTGTGCTGGCATGGCAGACTTATGAACAGATCCATTTGTGCTGAAATACATGCCATGCTCACTGAATCAGTAATCACATTTTGGAAGCTCCCTTAAAGTAATCAGTTCAAGATAGTCTGGAATAAATCATTCCTTGTATGTACACACTCCAGCCCTGCCCCTCAGCTGGAAACCATCTTGTATCACATTTTATGGAAAATGGCATGACTTAACACTTTGCACAGAAGCCAAAGCTATTCTGTGGCACATTGTAAAGCTGTTATCTGAAGTTATAGGTCAGAACTCAGGACCTTTTCTATTTATACCACAGCTTTCTCAACATTGTAAACAGAGATAAGTTTTATGCCGACTTTGTATTGCTTGGGCATGCCCTGATTGATCCTTGAAACAGAGTCTCAGGACACACCACACCCTAATGGACTGTGTGGCCTGTTCCAGGACCTCTTCTGAAACTGGGCTTTTGGAACTATCTTCTTGCCCTTTTTCAGAAGTTTACCATGAGAGATAGTCTGTTCTTGGTGAGGTGTGAGCTTTCACCCTGATTGCCTGCAGAAAAGGCAGATGTACCTGATCTGTTATCTTCTGCTCTCTCCATGTGAGATCATATCTATTGCAGGTATGTCCAATTGAAAATTGTAATTATGGTTTTACACAGGAGAGCCAAATGTATTACAGTATGGGTCTGTGTGGATATCTCAGAACATCCTGCGTTAACCCACTTGACAGGGGCACATCACAGTTGTGAAAGTTTTAAAATTTTTTGTGTTTCCTTTATCAAATTAATCTGACTTTTAAAATAACATAATTTTCCCGTGATGTTGTCACAAGAGGGCAGAATCGGGGTTTGTACATGCAGTAACATTTAGCACAACTGAACAAATTGCTGTGTATCAGCTGAGCTGTGGGAACAGCTGTGTGCACAACTAGCCTGCAGCAGACATGGGGTAATTCCACTTAACGCTGTCTTCTCCTAGGTTAAGTCAAATGACCTTACATTTATCACATGCCAGAAGCATGCACATGCTCAATTATCAAGCTAAGATTATATGCCATGGCTTCTTAAGGCTCAGTGACTTAATCCTCTATTTGAGCCCTGAAGGCTGTTTGTGTACCTTGAATAGGTATCTTCCCGAGGTATTTTTATAAAGCCAGACTGCATTGGCAGTCAGAGTAGCATATTGTGCTCTTTGGAATGCTCTGAAGAATCTGCAGCTCATTCTCTTAAAAAAGCTGGTTTTGGAAATCTGGGACTGTGTGAGTAGTCCAGTCCCAAGTGAGGATGTTTTCGTCTGCTGGTAGTCCCCCTGCATGAACTGCCTCCATAACCATGGCTGTGTTATCTCTGCCATTGCAACAGTCTCAATTTAAGGGTGACTAAAGTTGTTGACTTTGATCTGTTTGACGTCTATGATAATCATACAGATCACTTTGAATTAATTCATTTGCAAATATATAATTCAGAAGAATTGTTGTGGTTTTGTTTCCCATTGTTAATGGACTTTGAAACTCTTTCATTTGTAAAGAAACCAGCCACAACATTGGAATTAATAAAGCACTCAGTGAGAAGTGCTTTAGTCTGTATCTATCTGACCAGCTTCTAAGACAAGTTAAATGGATACACGTTTGTCTGTACATAGACAAGTCTTCAGATATGGTGGGGTTAATTCTAGAGTTAGTTTAAAGACGTGGACAATCCCCCAAGAGAATAAAGATTTTTCAGCTTCTAACTGACTGTTAAATAATCATTAGTAACAGCATAAATTGCATGTCGTCTGCTTTCTGGGTTGAGAACCATGAGGCTGTAGTCCAGTTAGGACCCAAAAATGTGTCCTTAAGATGGCTAAGTCTTTACTAGCAGCTATAGGAGGTGCTGCATATAGTGTTTTCCTACTGATCTGCTTGAACCTAGACATGAAAGGAAAAATAAATTAAAAAAGGATCTAAGTTCACAAAGAGACTTCACACTTGAGCTATCCAGGTTCCTGAATGCACCACATCATAACTGTTCAAATACATTCTTCCCATATTAACACCTCTTCTAGTTTGTTAAGCAGAACCTGTAAGACTCTAATATTATTGTCTTCTATAGTGCTGCACCCAACTACAACTGCAATCACGCTTATTCAAGAATCATCTCTAAGGACACTACATTGCATGGTCCCGTCATGCAATGGGGAGGGCCACTCAAATAGAGGTGACTTCTTGGTGGGATCTGTAGTGCCACTGTAGAGAAGAGGAGTTGTGAAGGATTTTACTCTGCTGAGGTAAATCAGGAGCTTGTCTTGAGAGTAAGTTGCTCTCATTCAGGCCGAGTTTAGGTGACCTCAGTCTGAATTATGGATATTTTTTCTCCTGTTTTCCCTTTCTCCCAGCTGCTGCTTAACACTTAGATGGCACTGGCTTGTTATCTGCTCCCCTTTGTGGGTACAGAGGAACCTGTGCTCTGTGTGTGTGAGCATGCATGTGTGTGTCTGGCTGCCTGTCATTACAGCACTAATGGAAATACTGCACGGATCACAACTCTCAATTAGCTCCTCGGGAGTTTGCTGTGACAGCCAGTTACTGAACAGCAAGGCCTGAAGGAATGAATTAATTTGTAGTACACGGCAGTTAGAGTCACAGTGTTAGCAATGGAATAAGACAGCAGTAGACCCTGATTAGACTTCGGCCGCATAGTGCAAGAGACTGTTACCTGGGGGACAGTCTCTCTCTTTTTGCCTATCACTCCTCCTGGGATTAGAAAAGATATTGCACCATGAATGAATGAGTTTAGAACTCTTAGTTTGGTTCTCGGAGTCACTGTCTGCCTGAGGCCGTTTGGCAGCCAGCAATGGGCTTTCATTCAACACAGACAAGGGCATGCTGCTCCCCTGGCCTGGAGCCAGGCCATAGCCACCAAGTGAGTGGTATTCGGAAGAGGTAACCCGATCTTTCTGTCATCTTCAAACAGCTCTCTTCATTATTAGTTCAGATAACCGTGTATCACAGAGGGTGTCCTAAGGCTGCTGCACCAGCGTATGCTAGTGGCTTGCCTTTGCAGTGATACATTTATACACAGAGGAGCAAAACGATCTTGGTAAGACAATCATGGGAGTCTTTTTAGACAGTCTGCAGTTTCCAGAGCTTCTATCCACAAACAGCCACATGTTCCCTCTACCCTGGTACCACCCTCTTCAAAGATTTGCAGTCTCTTATTCTGTCATACACAAAGTCCTGTGTTTTATCAATTATGCAATCACTTTTTCTTAAAACTTGTTTTGAACATATTTTATAGAGATGGCTTAGTTGTGTGCAGAAAGGATTTGACACAGTGGACACCAGCCTTTCTCTTCCCTAGATTAACCACCCAGTGAGAACCCATGCAAAGCCAATGAAGTTTTGCATGTGGATACTTGTTTTAACTGGGTCGGATCTGACCTTCTGAACTGTATGACATGCAATGCTGGGAAGCAGGAAGGTGAAAATAGAGGAATGCTGGCAGAGTAGTCCTTTTGGAAGGTAAGAAACATTAAAGGAAAGTTGCTTTGAATTGTTTTCCTGTAGTGAATTTGGTGCTTCATAACAGAACTCTGCTGTATTGCTCTGCCAGGCTAAAGGAATATGCTAAGTACCACATAGGAATAAATGGCCTGTGATTTAAGTTCTTTATATTCTGGAAAGAAAGATTTCTGAATGGGGAGAGAAAGAGAAGTAGTTCACTGACAATGCAGCTCCTAAAGGTGTTTGTCCTCTGTTTATCTGTAAAAGGGACGTGGAAGCAGCACCAGACAAGTCTTTATGCCATCCTGGGTTTTAGGCACAAGAGGAATTTTTTGTTTTAACTGAATTCCCAAGAGTCATTCAGTCTGTGGTCCCTGCATTGTCAACCAACCAATGGAGCAGTTAACATTACCTTTATTAAGAGAAGGCAGGAAATCAAGCCCAAGCTCCTCTCAGCACTGATATCCTTGTAACTTGCAAGTCAGCAAAGTGGTCGTAAACAGGTTTGCAGTTCTGGCAGTGCTCCTTCCGTGGGCAGTATTGAATTGGTGTGTTTTTATTTTCCTTCATTTTGAGTGCAAACAAAAGTCCAAACAGTTGATCTTTTCCTCTTTGCAGCCTGTGGCACTTCCTTGATCTTTGTGTCTGCTGCTTGTATTAAATGTGTCCCTTGCTGCACGTTCTGGCCAGTAAGTGGTGCTCCCCCCTTCCTTCCTGCGGCTCCATTCTCTGCGCAGAGCTGAGAGTGCTGTCATGCATTGCTGGTGCTTTCAGGTGTGTCTCGCCCAGACAGGACGTCATGCTTTGATGTGGTGTATCGATACAATAATGGTATTTCTAATGGGAGTCCTAATGGTGTGTTTTTAATGACACTTGCTGGCATTATCCTGTTGTCCATACATACTGCTACAGAGGTCCTCGAAGAGGTTCCTCTGATGCAGGCCACCAGATGAGATGGGCCTCGACTGTGTTTACATGTGTAGTGTTGAAAGTGAAGAGGAGAACATTTATGTGGCTGGCATGGCTATAAGGAGACTAGAAATACTGGGAAAATGAGACCTTATGATATGGTAGTTTTTGGATCCACACATCCCAGTGCTGCATTCTTGCCAGTTGAAGGAACATATTTCTTTGCAAGGATATGTGATTTGGCTGGTATACGGGATGTGCCTTCTCCACTTGCCCTTTACAGACAGGATCTTTTCAGTAACATAAATCCACAATGAATTTTGATGGACCCAGTCCTTGTTTTTCCACTCTTTGTCACTACTGTCCTGGTTTTTTTGCCTGGATATAAGATGCTAATATGCTGACCTGGTACCTGTGTTGAGTTTGTTCTTCCAGTTTAAAAAAAAGATGACACCAGGACCAAGGCAAAAGTAGTTTATCCTTAAGTGATGGAACAGTTTTTGAAAGTAGCAAATAGCTACCCAAATAGTTATGTTGTAGAGACAGGCAGTAAGACGTAGCTGAAGAATAGGGAGGAAGAAATGGACTAAAAGAGAGAAGCAAAGAAGATAAGAGTACAGAAAGAGAAGAAAATTGATAAATAAAAAAAAGAAAAGGGACTAAAGCAAGAGAAGAGAGAGGGAGATTCTCTCCTGATTAGAATTCATGAACTCCATTCTTACATTAAGTCTATATATGACACCTGGCCTTTAATGTGAAGCTGCCTAGCAGCATTAAAAATTAAAAGCAGAAGGTAGGATCCATCCATCTCGGGCAGCGCTGCTCCCCTCCTATCTGAGCTCTGCACAAAGCTATTACACATTGATAAATTATTTTGGGTAATAGCTGAGATATTACATTGTTTCTGAGTGAAGGTAAAATCTCTCCATGACATGGGCATTTATCAGGAGCGCATTTCATCCTATTTATTATGGCCAAGACGAGATCACAGGCTGCGGGCAGAGCTGGCACGTCGTGCTGATCACCTCCCCCATCGCCTCCCTTCCCTCTGTCACTTAGATGATGGGATATTGATGGAGCTCATGACAAGTTAATTATTAACTAAAGATATGCAGTTCACCTTTGCCAAGGGAGGGGGCATAGAAGAGAGCAACGATAGTTCTTAAAAAAATAAATATATCCATTGTATCTTAGGATTCCTTTCTCTACTTTCCTCTCCCTTCTATCTGTGGTATTTTACAGCCCGCCAAATAAATCAGATACTTTATATGAATACCAGTATGGTCTAGAAGGCCAACAGAAATGGAAGGACCTCTAAGAACCTTTTGTTCAAAAAAATTACACAAAAGTTTTTCTCCATTGACTTGGCACTGGAAATAATTGGGGAGAAATTTTCATTGTCCACTGAGTAATAGTGACTTCTCTAACTCTTAAGAGGGCCAGAAAGCAGAGACACAAACTTTTGATTCTGTCCCATAAATGAATACATTCTTTCTTTATAAGGAAGAGACGTCTGGACATCATCTGAATATTTCAGCTACTCCCTTCCACTGAGTGTTGGGTGTTCCCCTGAAGGCTAGCTGGTTTTGCAGGAAGGCGATGGCCACAAAGATAGTGCTTGTTTACTTGCTCATCCCAAGATAAACAGGATGAATTTGCCAGAACATGAAGGAGAAGAGTTGCTCAGTTGATTGGTTCTGATCCTGCAGTTTGACTAGGTTGGAGCCAAGGTAATAAAAGGCACTCAGGTGCCAGAGGTAACATTTTATGGTGAGCTACTTCTGGTTTGTCCATAAGGTATCTTAATATTAAGTTGGTCAGCTAGTTCTAGAAGAAAGGAGCCATGGCACCATGACAGTGATCATTTAGAAAATAATCACAAGGCAAATTACCACAGTCTATCAAAGGAATCATTCCCTCCATATAGTCACTTGGCAAGACCTACCAAGTAAGTTTTCACCATTTAAGAGTCCTTCAGGAAAAACTAAATGCCTGTTTGGTTTTTCAAAACCCAAGATGCTCTAGATGCCAGTTTAAACTACAGATGCGTCAAGTTTCATGCCATATATAGCTCATTTAGGACCCATCTAATTCCCTTCCTTAAAGAAAGCATAAGATTATTACTTCTGCATTGAAAAGAAGAGAAAATGATTATTTTTTTAGTTATCTTCTTATGAGTTGTGGTAAGGGATGCAAGATCACTACCTGCCTTTCTGCAACAAACTGGTCTCCCCAGAATAAAATGGTACATACTTTCTTCATGCTTTTCAACTTGAAGTATTTAAAAAACTTGTGAAAGCTGCTGTGTGCTCTCTACTCTTTTGGTGTAAAAATATATACTACTGTGAAGCAGCACTGAGCAGGGTAAGGGAAAGCAGTATCAAGCTTTGAAATCTATCAATTCTGTTCCTTTGGATTAGTGCTTTTTACTGGAGTTTCAGGAGCAGACATTTTGGTTTACTGATTTGTGGCTTTTCCTATGAAATCTGAAGTTTTGCTTCTGGGCTAATTCTGAAAGTGCCTTTAAAAAAGAAAAAAAAATTTAAATAAGCTACATTTCCTATTCCACAGCTGTGAGGACTCTCTCTGAAAATACAGATTTCTACTTACTTGCCTCAAAATGGGAAATTTTAAAAGTACACTTAAGCAGATGGATTTGGATTCTCGGGTGTAACTCTTCCTCTGTTGGGACTATGCTAGATGCTGATGCATTGAAATTGCTGTGTATAAAAGCAAAACTTTTAGAGCCTTTATTTGGTTCATATACTTTGGCTTTTTGAAATCTCTGAAAGTCTTGCTGCTTGCTGTCAAAGGTATGAGAAAGAGAGACGGGATTGGGCTCCCAAGTACAGATAAAGTGAGTGCTGTCTGAAACATGGTGGGTAGATTAGCTCTCTGGTGTCCAAATAAGAAACTGCCCATCACTGCAGTGAGGCAATCTCCCTGTCCTTGTCTGGTCATAGTGATCAGTTTGCCCTCTACTTAATATAATAAGATATATAATAAAAATGTATTAACAACTGTGAACCACCCTCATCCCCTTTCCAAAACCCCCTGGGATCCTCCAAGGTTAGAGGATGTGCAGTATACTCACCTCAAAGTAAATTCATGTTCATTATCTTCACCCTTTTATTGCACACCTTGTCCTTGTCTGTTGCTTCTCTTGCAGCTGCTTTTTACTCCAGGCCTTGGTCTGTAGTCCCTGCCCGTGCAATGTAGCTGTGTTGACATCACTGGCAAAATACTAATGGTGTGATACCTGGTGGCCCCATTTATCTTCCAAGGTACCTTTCTGGTGAGCTTTGTGAGAACCACATCAGGCTGTGAACTTGTAAATACGTGTTTAGGGGGTCTGGGCTCATACGCTCTCTGTGACTTGTTCAAGGCAGAGGCTCCATCATTGTTTCCAAGCAATGTGCCCACCCGCTGGTTTTGGTAATGACAAGGCTTATAGCTTTTTTCCTAATTTTTTTACTTTACCTAGACTTTCCTCCTAGACATCTCATAACTCAAGCTGTAATTTCTAATTCAAAGAATGCCTCTTACACTAACATAGGTAATAGTAGGAGTTCAGTGCTCCCAGGCTGTTCATTAACACACAGTTCTGTATTGGTCTGAATAAGGAGGCAATGGAGAAGGGATTCCTCAGTTTGAGCTTGGAGATTGTTGTGATTATAGAATAAGCATTGAGAGCCAGTAAGAAAAAGACTTGTATTGAGAGACAATAGCATGAATGCATTTTTGTTGGCATCCAAAAGTACCTGTCCATAATATTAATCTTTTCTGGCATAAAGATGGTGATGTGTGGTTATATTAACTGCCGTCTCTAGAAATATAAGAGAAATCTGAGTTAAGTTTATACAAGCTTTACTAGAATGAACTCAGTTTGGAATGTATCTCGGTGTGATTTAGCTGACCTGTATCTAGGAGAGTGTATTCAGCCTGGCAGTATGGGAGATGTCACAGGGCAGACAGTAGCAGCAAATCAGACAGACCAAAGCTCATCAGAACAAAGCTCCTTCACAAGAGCTAGAACTGAATGTGCAGTTTAATCAGTGTTGTGTCCTGTTGTATGTGATAGAGTTTTCCCTGAGTGAGAGCTGTGTCGGGCAGGCAGCCTACTTGTTCCACAAGGTTTTATGGCTGTGCTGCCCTAGATGGGAGGTGACGTGCTGCTGTGGTCTGCCAGATCTGGTATCCTTTGCTAACCTGATTCCTTGTCGTTTGTTGTGCCTGACACAAAGGCAGTTGAGAAGATGCAAGGATTCCAGGCAGGGGCAAAGTTAAGGAACAGCTGGACTGTAAGGTCACATCTTCTGAGACTGTATATGTAGAAACTGGATTTTTGTGCAGGGTCTCGGCTGTTGGTCTCCACACCAACCAACATAGGTTTAGATACGTCCTTACACCTGCCTTACGTTTTTCAATTGTGCCAAGCTCCTGGCAGTAATAGCAACTGAGGTGAAGATTGCACTAATTATTTGTGTTCGGAAAAATTACTTTGTCATCTTTTCATTGCAGTGAATAACCCCTTCTTCCCCTTATATCATAGTTCTAGACTAACGGAAATAACAACCCAACTCTTAGCTTGTCTGTTCCTGTTCTTTATTCCTCAGTATTCCCAGCAATTTGCTGTTCATGTCTTTCTTACTCTTAAGGGAAGATAGCAAAAACCTAGCTCTTCTGTCTCCTCTGGTATCGTTTACACTTTTTCTTTTGTATTCCCTGAACTGACTGGCAAAACCACTTTGTCCTTCAAATCTTTCCTTGTGATCCATTTCAGTATTTTGGTGCTTTTAGGAAAATAACTGGTTCTGATGTCAGTAAGAAACTTGATATTTATTAGCATTTATTTCTTACAATTTTTTATTAAAAGCATATTTTAAAATTATTTTTTCTTAAAGTCATCTACTCTTGCTTGTGCTGAGTCTGTCACTCTTAGTCACTTTCTTCTGCCACTTGTTTCAGTCTCGCGTGTTGTGCCTCTCCTGAGTCTTCACCTGGATTTAGGTGGCAAACTGAACAGTGAGACCTTGCACCTGAGGGAGGTGCGGTGGCTTGGAGTGGTACTGTATAATAAATCATTCCTACTAATGATGTGCTCTAGGCCAGGAGTGGTGCTGCCTTCCAAGCATGGCAAGCACACACACTGGGAGCTATGACGTACCGCTGAGCTCATTCCGTACGCGTGCAAGCGTAGGGCACCCCACACCCCACACCCCCACCTTCTCCCCACTATAGCATAAATGGAGGATCATGTTCCATATGCTCCCAGGTCAACCCTCAGAAACAGTTTAAGCAGCTTGGAGAAACACACAACAACTTAAAGAGTTAACCCTACAATAATTGGGAGGGAGAGAGGGGAAACACTGTAATGGAAGGGTGAAGAGTTTCCATAAACCCATTGCCTCGGCTCAGAGAACCTGCTAAGGGGCAGTGGTCAGAGAGAAACAGAAGGAGAGAGAGAGATATCAAGTGTAGTAATCAGAATGAAAAATGGAGCTCCGGTTACTTTAAACAAGAGCTAATTTATCACGAGAACGAGTGGATAAGTAGCTGAGTTTCAGGCATTCAGTAAGTTCCCCGTTCTGCTCCAAAAATTATTCCACCCCTGTCTCCATGCTCCCATAAATCATCCCCTTCTTCACTTCTGCTCCGATTACCAATTACTCCTGCCTACGACACGCTTTCCCCTGCCCGACACAATCTGATGGGCCCCTGCCTTTTAATTTTACAAATGCTTTTCCTTGCTTCTCAGCTCCCTGTCCTACCCCTCCCCTCCCCAGTTTCTTTCTGTATCTTTGTTTTCCCTTTCCCTCTTCATCTACCTTTTTTTTTTTTTTAATTTGAAGAAAGGGAGGGCAGTATTGTTTTCTGGCACCTCCCCCCATGAGGTTAACTGAGCTGAAGAAGAGGAATAGAAATTAATTATTTTCCCAAACCTGAACTCTGTTTGGCTTTGTGAGTCCCCTCCCTAAGCACATGACAAATTCTAGATCCAGTACAGCTGTATCAAAGGTGAAAGTCTTGTTCTCAAAAGGATATGTTGCTTTTTGTTGAGTCTTCGAAGAAAAAATTTTTTTCCTTATTTTCACTTTTCTTTATTGTGCACAGAACTTTTTGCAGAATAGAGATATTTTGTGAGCTGCACAGCTGCAGGGAGAATAATTTTAATTTATATTGCACTGTGCTATTTTTCTGCATATGCTTCACCACTGCTAATATTTACACTAGAGTACTTCTGGTTAGCTGTCATACAAATGCAGAGGAACTGATCTGTAACAAAACCCTGACAATTTATAAAAGGCTCACACAAGAAACTTGAGTTGGCTTCAGTGACTCCATACATGAAATCAACTTAAACCACGCTTGCACTAATAAGAAAATATCTACTTTTGGAGCATGTGTTGAATTTATTGATATAGCTACACCTTTCTAATATAAAAACCTTTCAAGCTGCTTATGAATGGTAGTCTAGTGTACCCTAAGTCTGGTGCACTGTTCACATGCTGGATGCATATGCACATGGATTGCATATATAAAAATCCTAGAAGTAGACTTCAAACATCAAAGAATTGGCATGCTTAAATTTTTTTTTTTTCAACATAAATTATTTCTGAATATTTGCCCAGGCTACATTTGGAGCATTTGAAGTCACTGTATGTCACATTTATGAGTTCAACATAGACTCAACAGTTCTGTTTGAATGTAGTAAGATAGTTTTTGGATGCTTCATTAATTGAGGCTTAAATAGCCTGTGGAAAAAGAAAAAAAAAAGGGGTTCAGGAGGGCTAACTTGCATGAATCTTATAGGTGCTTGCAACCACTAAGTTGGAAGAGCCATCCCGACCGAAGGGAGAGGTTTATGCAGATCATCAGCCTGGCCTAGTGTGCACAGAGCTGTTATTTCCACCTGTAAGACATTCAACCAAATTGGCATGATACTTACTGAATCTGAAAAGAGAAAATTCCCTTGCCCTGCTGAGAGCAGGGTAGGCAAAGTGACAGCTCTGCCTGCTCTGCTGCAGAGAAAGCGGCTGTCCAGAGCTGATTTTTGTGCAGGATAATGGATGGAGGAGATAGATTACCAGGTGATAAATCACATAAAGGAATTGGCTGGTGCCAGAACCCATGAGCAAGAAAATAGCGGGCATGCTCTGCAGTGGGTATTGCTATCTCCATCTAAGGACCCACAGCCTTTATGCATAAACACTAAGACTAAACAGGAGTTAATTATAGTGCAGCTTCTTGACATAAGGCCTTTACAGCAAAACAAGAATGGCAAAGGGAACATATGATTTCAGATTTATCGGGCAGTTTATCTTTTTTCTCTTCAGGGAAAAAGTTGAGGAAATCCTCTGTGTTCTCATTTCCCCTCTTTATTCTCATTTTGTCTTTATTCCCATTCTTTAAAGCCCTAAGTGTTATTTTCTGACCACGGAGTATTGCAAGAATCTTTCAATAAAGAAATAGAGAAGCTAACTGAGCATGACTCAAGTCATTCCTATCCCACATGATTCATATATAGTCCCTCCATCCTGTCAGGGAAAGAATGGTTGCTGGCATTCACTATGTAACTCAGTAATCAATAATACTGTTCCACATCACCCTAAAGACCAATGATACTCTGAGTTCAGTGTACTCTGTGCTGGGAAATCCGTGCATAAAAGAGAGTTACTTGGAGATGGTGGAAATTTGGCTTCAACCTACAGCATCTTCCTGTGATCCAAGAGACAATATTGTAGTGGACACTTTTAAGTGCACCCAAAAAGTGTGCAGGGGTGCGCCCTACATCTGAAATCTTTTTCCATTAAGAGCAATACAAGGTAATTCCTAATTCTGCTATTGACCGTGCACACCAATATAGAGCATAAAAGCATGCCATGCTTCTGACATGGAGGGAAAGTTGCTGGCTCAAGGTCAGGATGAAGTGTGTTCTGTTTACCTGTCTTTAATAACAATACTTTATTATTAAAAGCATAATGGAGAAAGAGATTGTTGATACTGTTATTTAAAAAGCTGTCTTTGCTGAAGAGAGAAGAATCACAGAATCACAGAATGGGTAAGATTGGAAGGGACCACAGTGAGTCATCTGGTCCAACCTCCCTGCTCAAGCAGGGTCATCCTAGAGCACATTGCACAGGATTGTGTCCAAACAGGTCATTAATATCTCCATTGAGGGAGGCTTCACAACCTCTCTGGGCAATCTGTTCCAGTGCACGGTGACCCACACAGTAAAGAAGTTCTTCATTTTCAGGTGGAACTTCCTGTGCATCAGTTTCTGTCCATTGCCTCTTATCCTGTTCCTTGCCTCCCCCAAGAAGAGCCTGGATCTTTCCTCTTTGTACCCTCCCTTCAGATACTTGTGTACATTGATGAGGTCCCCTCTCAGTTGTCTCTTCTTGAGGTTAAATATGTCCAGCTCCCTCAGTCTTTCCTTGTGATGCTCCTGTCTCTTAACAATCTTTGTTGCCCTCCACTCACTGGACTTGTTCCAAGAGCTCCATGTCTCTCTTGAACTGAGAAGCCCAGAACTGGACAGAGCACTCCAGATGTGGCCTCACCAGGTCTGAGCAGAGGGGCAGGATCACCTCCCTCAACCTGTTGGCAATGCTCTTCCTAATGCATCCCAGGATATTTTCAGGTGTCCAGCACTGGTCTGACACCACAGTGGATACTGTACTAAACTAAAGTGAATTTTTCCTGACTTTGGAGTATCCCAGTCCCCATGGCCTGTGTAAGCATGAAGATGACAACGGTGATCTTCTTTTGATAGGGCTATGGAGGAAAGTTGTCAGCAAATAAAAAGGAGGGAAAGCTATACAAGGTGTTTCCAACATGTCAGATTTCCTGAAATGTGCAGCAAAAGTAGAGCTTGTGTAGCTCTCCAGGAGGCTGGGGAGGTGCTGGAAGTCCCCAAAGAGTTAATGAGAGCAGGTCTTTGAGCTCATCTTTTCAGGACAATAGTCCTTCAAATTAATCTTTTCAGGAAAATAGTCCATGGACATGACAATTTAAAAGTTTTGGATATAATATCTAAAGCCTTGGTGACTTGATACTTTTTTAGTATTTGTAACCTGACACTGTTGCTTTTAATGATGTGAAACATTTAACTGAATCTTAATAAAGTCACATATTATGCAGGGATAGTTAGCCCATAACTTTTTTCATTACTTAGAGAGCAACCGAGATGCACTCTACCCAGACGTGGGCACTGGGTTAACATCTGACATACCAGTGGGCCCTCACCAGCAGGTGACACTGACTGTCTCTTTTAGGTGAAGATCTTTGAAGCTTTACCTAAAATTTTTGGACACAATTTTTAAAAGGTAATTTGATAATAGATTAATCTTCTAGCTGACTCCTCCCAAGGACCTGGCATTTAGTGAACACTGACATGACAGATCCACTACCTTACTCTGCTCATTGTTGAAAACTCTGTATGAGTGATTCAATGTTCAGAGTTTTCCCCAGAAATCCTTACTCTTTCACAGTGGTCTCATTCTAGAGAAAAAGGCAGTGACCTTAGATTGCCTTGAATCGAGCATTTTTAAACTTATGTTTATTAGATGCTCTGACAGGTACACTGTTTTATAGCCTTATGAAATTTGCCAGGGAAAAAACTTTTAAAGGGTTCTTTTTTGTTGTTATGAAGATATAGCTGCTGGAAATCACTGTCTCCTTCCTGCAGCTTGTGTTTTTCTGTGACAACACCAACACGGTATCAAGGCAGTAAATATGCAGGCTCTGTGTCCAAGCAGAGACAGAGCGTTGTATGGCATATTCTGAAACACGGCAGAGCTATCTAATACTGCAATAGCAGGGTGCTGGGCTTGCCCGACTGCCTCCCACCGCATCTCACCTTCCTTTGGATCTGTTAGGGAGCTTCCCCAAGGCCCCAAAATACAGGAAGCACGGGCACTGCATTCTCTTTACCAACTCTCAATCCTCCCTTCGTGTGACACCAGCTGTCCACTCCCCCCTTTAAAATGTACTGACTCCGCTGGCTGTGAGCAAGAACAAATCTGAGAACTTCACTGGTAGAATACCATTGAATTTGACATGGAATAAGTTTTTTGAAACCTTGATTTGATGTGAGGTCACAAATGTGCCTGAGGCTTTCTCTGCAGAGCAACTGTGGCAGAAGCAATGGCCATTACACTTCTCCCGGCTTCCTGTTCTCAGTACTGTCACCCTCCAGTGAGAATACTTTGCTCAGGAATCTGGAGAGAAGATTTGTCCCTCCCATCCCAGCTGAGTGCATGCTTGTGCATCAGGAAGGGGGCTGAGAACTTCCTAATCGTTTTGTCTGTAACTGAATGTTTATGATAGCATCACGGTGAGAAAGGGACCTTCCCATATCGAGAGATCTTCAGGCTAATACTACCTGCCACATCCATTTTGTCTTGAAAATAAATCTCAGTGAGGAAGGTTATCATGGAGCTCTTTAACTGATCCCCTCATATGTCCCTCACAACAAAGAAACCAATTAGGCTTTACTGCCTGCTTGCCTAACCATCACTTACGAGAGAAAGGAGATGGCAGGATTAGGAATATGCTGGGATACAGGGAAATGGCTCTATTTCAGTATCCTTACCTAGAAAAAGTACTTCTTTAAGTTCTGTTGTTTTTCAGTGACAGTAACAGTGTAAAGGGACAGGACTTAACACTTAACTGCCTAAAGCATTCCATTCGAATGACTCATCTAATGCATTCAGTCTCTTCCTACACCAACACTTATCTGCGGTTACTAATTATCTGACATTGAATTTTCCAAATAATACTGTATACTTATTAATTTTCTGCAATGAATTTAGGTAAAGAAGCCCATTTTATTCCCCCAGAGGAAGAAGTGGAGTTTATGTGTGCTGTGCGGAGAGAGGCACGGTTTCTTCAAGCATACTGCAAGATTCCTGCTTGCAAAAACTTTAGCCAGAAGGACATTAAGGTATGGAGAGACAAGTGGATTTCAGAAGTAATACACCATGAAAATTTTTCACTTAGCATTTTCTGGAAGTTGACTCTGGGATTTCTTACTTTAGGGTCATGACAACTGCAAGCGTAACACTGACCTTTCTGTAGTCTTAGAGTAGCGGAGTTGAACTGTTCTGAGAAGTGTTAACACTCAAGTCTTCATTAATAGAGAGTACTGGGATGCCACAGCCACAGATAATGGGGAAAATGAAAAATACATTTCTGAAATCTGTCTTTGAGTATGTTACCTTCTTGTTAGCAGTTACGTAGAGTTAACCTTACTGACTTTGGAATCAAAAAGAAGGTTTTGTCATCTTTTACACTGCAGTTTGATTAAGGCAGGAGGGAAGGATTCAGGGTTCTGTTCCTCCCTTACCAATTGAATCTGGAACTTCACAGAACAGACATAGAGGGAGGCAGGGGAATAGCTGCATTGTGCCTGTAGCGGTAGTCAGGGCCAGGTACATTTAAGCAGTAGAGCATTTCTTACTGACAAGGCACAAGGAATCAGGTACAGCGTGACTTTGTGAGACCTAATTGAGTTTACTCGTGACAAGTAAAGATAGCTTTATGAAAACAAGCACATCATTTTTGAAGTCATTAGGCTACAAGTACTCACACCTTCCCATATGGGTCTAAACCACCATTTCAGTTATAGAAGTACAGGAGAGACAAATAGCTGTGTGTTTACATTGCAGCATGCACCAATGGCCAAAAATTTTCATCAGAAACCATGTGGTGCACCAGAGTCCAGCTAAGGCTATATGACCTTAGAGGTTCTACAGGGCTCATCTGTTTCTTCTGGAGGAAAAGCCTCCAGCAGTTATGGCAATAGACTTTCAGCTTCCGATTAGAAGAGATTTTGAGCTTGTGCAGCTTTCAGTGAAGTAGCTGGTGTTTCCTGAGGCTCAGTACTGTTCCGATTTGGAGCTTAAGTAGATTTTGGAGTAGCCTGGCTCTTTTTATTTATGTGCTTATTAATGAGAATGTTCTGGGTGGAATTTTTTCATTCCTTTCAATGAACACGCCCAGATTTTTATAATAAAACATGTCCTGTAAATGAACAGATGAATGTTTACTGTGGTCACTTCAAATACTCCCCATGGTTCACACTACAAAACTGTGATGCTTTGGTGTTGCTAGTGCCTTTTCTCAAGGCAGGAAGGGTGTGAGGGGGTGAGATCCAGGCACAGCTACCTTCCAGGAAGCATCCCTTGTCAAGCCACTCCTGCGGGATTCGCAAATCCCTTCGCACACACCAGGCACTCCCTGCAAGGTGTGTGCAGGCAGGCACACGCACACACATGATCCAAGCAACCGGCGGAGACAGAGGCGGGAGGGGCCCTTTGCTTAGCGTTCTGAGATTTAATGTGGATCCACACTCAAAAAGTTCCAGTGATGAAGATCCACCAGATCGCTCGTTGCAGGTTTTATACAGGGGTTGAAAGGGGTGGAGAGAGCATCAGGGTCCAATGGGGGGAGGGGCCAGGGGCGGAGATAAGGTGGAGTGACAGGGTTACAACCCATTGGGGAATGAGAGGGATGGAGAAAGGGAGCCAGAGCCAATGGGGAAGCAAACAAGGGAGAACTTTCCAGAACTGGGATGAGGGTTTACAAATGATTGACAGAGGGATTAACATAATGGGGTGTGCACCAACTGAGAGATAAACCATTACATTAACTTAGGGGGAGAACCATAAGGCAAAACCATAGGATACACCGAACTGGGGGGAAAACCTTAAAGCAGTGGCAGTTTCAACCAACAGTCTGCCTAATTCAGCTTGCTTTCTCAAGTCTCTCCTGCTGTAGGAGGGCATTTCTCAGGCCACCTACCAAGCTGCATTTTTATTGTTATTAAATGCCTTCATCCTTAAGTGCTAGAAATCTATTGCCTTCAATTCCAAACACTAATATCTCTGGAGAAATATATTAATTTATATTTCTATTTTATATTAATTCAAAACAAGAAGAGTCTAGATAAAAAAAATTGAGAAATACAAAGAGTCTGGTTATGCAGCTGGGCCCCCCAGGAGTGTGCAAGAAAATATAATACTGCAGTAAAAAGACCCCCGCACATCACCGTTGCTCACCCCTACAAGGGGACAGAATTACCTAATATTGTGCTGTAAACCATATACCATTAGCTGGCAATAGGAATTTTTCTCCAGCTTATACAGTAGTTTTTTACTCTTAAAGGAAAAGGACCTGCACAAGAACAAAATAGAAGATGGGATAAAAAGCAAAGAGATAGCTGGCTTTGATAAGATAACTGGCTAGAACTTGTTTATCATGAGTTCAGAAAATCATGAGATAAGGTGGCACAAGGTGATTAGTGGTGGAATCATAAGGGTGACTGAATGGAGGGGACAGCAGCAAGTGCTGCTGAAAGCTGAAGCATTATGCTGAAAGGAAGCTTTTCTCAGAACTGGTCTTGTCTTCAGCACTGGCCTTGGCCAAATGGTCAACATGGCCCTGATGAAAGGTCCAAAGTCAGGAGGCATTTTCAGCATAGAGATGCTTCCAGTAAAGAAATGGAATTATTGTGCAATAGTCCAAAAACCTGTTATGACCACTCCTGAAATAGGGAGGGTATATGAAAAGAGGGATGGGTACAAAAGGAGCAGAACACTGAAAGGTACTAAGATGACCAGTGATACGGAGAATGTGTTTTGCAGGATATTAAGAAATTTGCTAGTCCAGTCAGGCAAAATGAGGAAAGAGGGGATATGATTTCTGTCTATAAATACATCAAACCACAAAACCCTCAAGAGAGAGAACAGCTATTTAAGCTTAAGGACAATGTTGGCACAAGAACAAATGGGTATAAACTGGCTGAGAATAAATTAGTCTGGAAATTAAGCAAAGATTTCTAACCATCAGAATGAGAAGCAAGATTCTATAATATACTTCCAAGGGAAAAGAAATAGAATGAATTTTAAGATGGAACTTAATCTTTTGTGAAAGGTCTTCTGTGATGGAAGAGAGTAGACTACATGACCAAGGAGTGTCTTCCAATCTGTGCTCCCACTCCACTCCCCTTCCCTCACCCTATACTCTACCTCTTCTCTTTCTTGGTACCCTGAGCTCCACCTGCTCCTGCTCTGAAGGCACCACAGATCCCTTATCAGAATTCTGCACTGCAATAGGTTGTTTTTAATCCTCCCCGTATCTCCCCTATATTTTTCCTTGCCGAGCTTGCTGGGCTGTAATGTTTCCCTTCGTGTAATCCATCACAGACACAATGTCGCTTGTGCAAATTAAAATGCACCTTGGAATAATAAAAAAGGGGCTTTTTTTTTCTTCCTTCCCAGCAGCAGTTCCTCAACACAAACCATTTGTCTCTGGGAAGAAATTCAAGAATGTTAACCCTGTGTGTGCTTCTATGGGGTACACAACACCTCCTGTGGGAACAACACTTAATGGAGACCATGCAGTAGCGGACCTTGCAGATAGCTCACACTGTAACCCACTACTTTTCTGGTGAAAATATTGGTGATAGGGTCCAGTGCAAATTAAAGATCCCCCATGTCAGGACAAAGAGTTACAACCCAGGAAAACTACATAGCAAACATTGTGGCATTCCACAGAACTCAAATGGCCTGAGGTGAACTCTGTGCAGTGGGACCTTTAGAAGGAACCACTGGAAACTATTTGAGCAATAAAAGAGTCACCAGGCTATCCCATACTGTTGTACAGTTCTGGAGGCTATAATTGGCCTGTGGTTGCTTGTGATTTAGAAATAAAGTTACAATGAACCATTGCTGAATGAATTCCATCCTTGATGAGAAGCTGCATATAAAAGGTTATACCAAGGACAGGATTTTATTTCTTCCTTCAGTCATTTGTGGGGAGGGTGTGAATTTCCCCTCAGTAGCATATAAATTCCATGAAGTTAAATTATGCATTTAAAAAATCCATTTTATGTGATAAGAAAGGTCCAGAGTTGGACTGAGAGGTAGGCAGGTACTAGAGGCTTTGAGTGCTTGGCCATAGAGACAGTGAGGCATTGCACAGCCTTCTAGGCTGGAATGACATGAGAACAGTAGAGAGGATAGTAGACCAAGACTGACTACACTCTCTGTGGAGAAGCACTGGTGCTTTAATAGAAAATGCTTTCATAAGATCATTATTGAGAGATAGGACATCTTTATGTTTTGTGGCATAGGCTTTTGGCTTATGGCTCCAGCTTTTGTACATCCTAGATTTTGCTCAGACACAGCTAAATGATTTTTCTTACTTCCCCAAACAACTGTTTCAACCCAGACTTTGACTCCTATCACAGATGTTATTTACTATCATAGTTAGAGTGCCAGTGGGTCACCTCATACTCCCACAGGATCAATACTCTTTACTCTCCAGTTCCTCTCTTTCTTCCTGTTGTCCAGTTCATGAGCTTCTTAAACTCCTCAGCGTGTGACCTTATTGGGAACTAATGTTGGTGTTAGTGCAGTAACTTTCATGACTTTCTATGTCAGGCACAGGACTGGAATCATCCACTTTGAGAGAAAGCGTGTCCCCAAAACAGGAGCAGACTAAGCCATGTAGAATGCAGAAAAGACAGCTAGTGTGTGACAGAAAAAAGAGGGCCAAGCTTGGCTGAAAAAATGCAATTCAAAGCTTCAGGTCTTCAACAGAGGGGATATCTTCATTGTTCTTCATTCTTACCTGGAATAACAAGGCCAGGAGTGGTTAGACAAACAGGCAAAATGTGCAGGCAATCCAACAGTGCAAAATGTACAGGCATACTGAACATCACTAGCTTGGCTCCAGAGGAAGCTCTTATCTCTTTGGGCTGGCCTGATTTTGCCCTCATCGACCTCAGCCATTTTATTGTGCTGTAGAGGTTGGGTAGGTGGCTGGAATTCACTCTGTAGAGCAGCAAAATCTATTTCTATATAGTGTTTTGTCTCAATAGCAAGGCTGTTGTATTCTTCATTTTCTTCAGGGGTTCCAACAAATGACATAAAATCCAGGGGGTTGTTGCTTTTGAATTTTTTTTCCCCCCAGTTCTTCCTACTTGAGTCCTGCTGTTTCCAAGCTTCATCATTATAATCTGAAAAGAGTAATTCCAAGTTCCATCTCTGCTCAAAATTTTGGATGTCAAAGAAATAGTGCTAATTTCTTACAGTGTCAATTTCTTCCTTAAACTCCCTCTTATAATGCAAACCTCGTAATTTAAAGAACCACCAATTTTCTGGTAAACTTTCTATCTCTAGTAGATACAGAGAAGATTTTAATTCCTTTAAAGCCAAATTTCCAAAGGAAATAAGGCTTAAGTAATCACAATGTCTGTCCATGATGGTCTTTATTTGTCTGTTTCACCCATTCTTCACAATAACTTTGGAATAGAACCTCTCACCATATGCTGGTTTGAAAGTGAACCAGTGGGAGAGATTAACCCTATGCAATTACCTTAAGAGAGATTTCAGGTCAGAATTACAATTTACTAGAGAGATTACAATAAATGCAATGATACAGAGAAAACTGGATTAAACCCACAGAGTACAACCTGGCTCCCTGTTGGTCAGTGTGATGGTCGCAGTCCTATCAAGTGGTGGCTGCAGTCTTGTGGAAAGTGGTGGTCCTGTGGGAAGTTCTGCTCCTCCTCTGGATCTGTTGAGTGGTGGTAGTGTCCCAAGTCCCCATATCCAAAGGTTGTATGCACTCGGGTTCAAGTGGGAATGCCCAGTACCTCTCTCAGGGCAGGGAGTTTCACAATGGAATAATATAACACTGTAATACTGTGAGTCATGGGATATTTTGTGAGTCCTTGATGGTCTAAGTCATTGCAGCTGCCTATTCGGCTAGTGCTATTGGGTCTATTATGGCCCTTTAGCAGAGATTACTCCTGAGGATGGGTATGACTCTGCTGGTGCTTCCCTGGAGGGAGTTATCATAGCTAAGTCATTTGCGAAGAAAAAGAAACACTACCCCGCCTCACAGTGTTTGTCTTTTATTCCTTATCTCATTTAACACCCAGCTGGTAGCCTGAGGTGTGCACTGGGCAAACGACTCATCATTAATAGTTCATCAGAACTAGAGGGGAGTAGAATACAGTTTGGTTACACCCCCATGGTGCTAAACTGGCACTCTACTCCTGTAACCAGGACACACCCACAAATAATTTTACCTGAAAGAGATGCAGAGTTCTTTAATGTGCTAGGTCCCAGCGATTTCCTGGACAGAGAAGATGTTTTTTCAGTGTCAGCATATAATGAAAGTTTCCTCACCTCACCACTTGCTAGATGGACAAAAAGCCCGGAAAAGAGGGTGCATGAACAGCCTAGTTGTGGGGGAAACTCTGATTGGAGTTTACCTGTTTTTATATGCAGCATAGTAATTTCAGCACGAGACCCAAATCTATAGGAAGCTTGGAGTCATTCATCCCCCTGCTCACAAAGCTACTTCTAATGGGTTCAGTAGATGCTTTCAGGATTCCCCAGACATGCTCAGTTCAGTTCTACCTGGTGTGTGAAGTTGTATGTTTCTTTGTATTGCTTTCTTCTAGACTGAATTTGCCTTTTCCACTGAATACTCACACTGTTCTGGTTTTGCTTGTGCTCTTGAGCATAGGGTGTCTTTAGCAAGGCAGTGCATTCTGTTTGTGTCTATGTCCATGGCCCTTTACAGCAGGAGGAAAAGTAGCCAGCAGTCCTCAGATCCTAAAGACAAGCGCAAGCTGGTGTGGCAGAGCCTTCCTGCTTGATGGGGCCTTACAGAGTTGTTGTCTGCAGTGAAATGAGGATGCTTACCTAGTTCATGGGCAGTTAAGTATAGGGGGTGCTGTGCTGCTCTGGGCTGGGGTCGATTTAATTTTCTTCACAGTGGCTGGTATGGGGCTGTGTTTTGGATTTGTGCAGAACACAGTGATGATAATATAGAGATGTTTTTGTTATTGCTGAACAGGACTTACACAGAGCCAAGGTCTTTCCTGCTTTCCATAGAGCTACACTGGCAAGGAAGTTGGGAGGAGAAACAGCCAGGACAGCTGACACAGATTGATCGAAGGGATATTCCAGCTCATATGACATCATGCTCAGTATATGAAATGGGGGGGAGGAGGAAGAAGCAGAGGATGTTCAGAGCAATGGCATTTGTCTTCCCAAGCCACTGTTACTTGTGATGGGGCCCTGCTCTCCTGGAGATGGCTGATCACCTGCCTGCCCATGGGAAGCAGTGAATGAATTAATTGTTTTGCTTTGCTTGCATGTATGGCTTTTGCTCTTCCTATTAAACTGTTTTTATCTTAACCCACGAGTTACCTCACTTTTACTCTTCTGTTTCTCTCCCTGATCCCGCTGGTGGGGGAGTGAGCAATGGGGTTAAACCACAACTGTTGCTAAAAGTTTTAGATCAACTTGAGAGAGAGCATTTGCTAAACAAGGAGATTAAAAACAATATGAAGAATAGGGAGTTGAGAAAGCCTATATTTGAGTCCTTGCTATGTTTGGCCTCAGAAGCTCCCTTCCCTTGCAGTGACTCAATTTCCAAAGACAAAAGCTGAGAACAGTAACAGCTATCTGTGTCTCTTGCCATTAGTGGAGGAAAATGAGATATGATTGTCAGTGGAAGAATCACCAAGGATTATTCCTATTCTGCTAAAGAGAATCAGAAGTTTAGCAGGATATACTTCCACTGGAGTTTAGCAGGAATGACTTTCCAGCACCACCTAATATTGAGAGGAATGGTCTGTCAGAGCAGTAGTGCTTGAAAGTCCTTCCTGGCTCATGTTCACTGGGAGTCATGTTTTCTATTTGGTTCAGTGTGGAATGGGGCCAACTTTGGGCATAGAGGGAGCTGGTAAAAGCAAAACCTGGCATGACGCTCCATCCCATTCTTCATTCTATGCTGGCCAATAATATTTTTCTCACAGCCAAGCCTTGGACTACAACAAGGGCAGCTGTACTGAGCAGAACACTAATTCATCAAACCTGCTGCTCAGGAAGCCTGACGGAGGTGATTGGTTTGGCAGCCCTGCCTTCACCAGTCACTGCCATTGCCCTGGCGACCTCCTCCTGTGAAGATAAGGCAAGCCCCAGGAAGGGATTTTTATGCTCCTCTGCAGGAAGGCAAAGCTTTCCGTGGAGTCTGAATCTGAGGGAACACTGAATGGTATTGGACACTGTGGTACTCATCTGCTGTACTACTCTTTCCAATCTGTTTTACAGCAGTGTCCCATAGCACCCTTTCATCATTACTAGGGCAGGGTGGGAAGAGGTTCATGATCATCCAGAGCTCTGTGATCCACACCCTCTTACAGATCTTCTGCACTGGCATCCAATGCCAGTGGCCTGACCTTGTTTATTGAATTCAATGCTCTGTGGAGCTGCTGAAGTTCTTGGCTAAGTGGAGAGAAATGATTACCCCTTTGTCCCCTGCCCTTTCCTGCAGGAACCCCAGGAAGATGAATTGGTCTGTTGATTCAGAGCCAAAGTAACCTGATCGTTGTGTACTTCTCTGGAAAGTGACTGCACTGCCCTGTGCCCACGTCTTGGTGTGTGCTGGTTTCACTGCTCTGACAGCATGAAAGATGTTTGGTTTTGTTCCTAATGCTGTTATCATTTATCATCCTCTTGTAAAGCCAGAACCTGCTGCTCACCCGTCCTCCCTCTATGTTAGGTTTTCTGCTCCCCCTCCACTCCTGCCCTGGTAGGGAAACTTCGTGTATGCCAGAAACAAACTGTCCACTGGGTACTAGAAAGGACACAGGATCTTTTCTGCTCCCTGAAATGACTGTTGTGATCAATGGTGATGGTTTGGCTGGGTTTCAGCTCTTGGATTTTGGAGGAGAAGCTCCAATCATGGAGTGAAGAGCTGATAGTAACCTGATTTTATAAAATAAAGGTGATACCTGGTGCTGCATCCAGGGAACTCTTCCATGGCTGGTGCCTGTGGTAGAACAAAAGCATTCCAATGCTAGAGATGGTGAAAGGGATGCAATGTGCAAAATTCCTATCCTTCAGCTGAGTAAGTCTCTCAGAGCTGCTTGGGCTATAGCATGCTTGTGTCAGAGCTGTGGAATATGTGGGGCTAGCACACTACTGAAAGAATGTCTTGCCACCTTCTGTCTTGTATCCATGTCCCAAAATAATCCATAGGCAGCCCTCTAATGCAGACCAATGGTACATTGGTTTCTGTGGATAAGCTGAAATAATTCAGAGGGAAGCAGAAATATCTGATGGGACTTGAAGATGACAGGATGAAGAAAGGAGACTTACATCCTTTCCTTGCCTCTCTGGCAATGTTTTCAGATAACAACAACCTGAAGCCTGCAAAAATGTAGTTTGGAGCTAGAGGTATGCCGCACACTGCTGCCATTTGTGGCGTAAACATGAACTGTGCTGAAGGATTTGTTTCTTCTCCCTTTCCTGTCTCACTTCTGGTTCAGCAGTCTCACCTCTAGAAGCCTACAAACATTGTACTGTGTTTCTAGAAATATTGTGTACTCTCTGTATGGGACTCCTCACCCACCTTAGAGATTCAGGCTGCGATGGCAAGATTGCTTGCAGAAGGATCAGCTCTGTGAGGCTTTTAATGATGTGAGCTCCTTTTGTGGGAGGACTGGGTCTGGTGTCTCCTTAGCAGTTTAGAAGGGCAAGCATTACAAATCTGCAGCTGGGATGGTGGCACCTTCTCTCATGTCAAGCTCCTTGTAGACCGGGGTGGCCCTATGCTTTTTGTGTTTTCTAGGAAAGCAAAAGTTACCCTCCAGTGTCTGGTCTATCTGGACATTACTTCTTATGTGAACTCTTTGTGATGCTATATTGCTTGCCAGTCAGACTTGAAGTGCTGAGAACTGTTGGAACATATTGGCTCCCTAACACAGCACTAGTTTTGCTCTTGCTAGACTGAGAAGGATTTTGATAGGTATTGGACCTCAGGCAGAAGATTTTGGTATGAAATCTTCCTGTAAGCAGAATGATCTCATTCCATGGGCAGCCCATCATCCTTTTCCTATACATCTGACAGAGTTGCCAGCATTATACTCTTCTTATCCTTATTTATAGAGCAATATAAATGTTCTGAGCATTTTACAGATACATAGCAGAGAAGTTTCTCCCACTTCAAGGTGCTGACAGTATCTGACATATATAAGAGTGATGGAACAAGAACTCAAGTTCTGAGGAGGGCCAACATGGTGGTAGAGGAGCTTCAGAGCAGAAGTCTGCAACAGCAGGCTGTGAGAAGAGGGAAATTATTGGCAACAATTTGGTGCAGGAAGCAAGTGTGGGTGATGTGGTCAAGGTGATGATGGGAGAAGCTGAGAGAAAGTGGCAAGGTAGAAGGTTTAGGAGTTGACTAGTAAGAGAAAGGGGAACAAGTATGCAGTAAAACTGCTATCAATGAATGGATTAAAAGCAACCTAGCAAGCAGTGCTCCATTCCTTTTCTGCTCTCTGCAGTAAGAAGATTGAGAACATCTACACCCTACCCACTTGCCTTCTACTGCTCTGGCTACTGAGAAAGAGAGGGAACGATGTTAATGTCTATCATTAGCAGTGCCTACATTTCATCTACTGGGATGGGACAAAGGCTCAAGTTCACTTGCAGTTGGTACTACCCCCTCCAGCCAGGGCATAGCCTTCATAACTTGGGCAGAGATCACCAGCACCTGGAAACCACTCCCATGCAGTCACAGGTAGGCCAATGATAGGATTCATGTGTCACCTGGCCAGGCACTGGCTATGGGCATTGCAGGGCTGCCACCCTCTGCCTCACAGAGTTGGCAAAAGAGTCATGGCGTTTTTTCCCTGGTGACTGTTGGGGTCTGTGTGCAATGTGTTTCACTCCTCCTTCATGACACGCTAAACAAATCCTTCATTATTTCTCTGCAACTCTAGTTTCTAGTGTCTGCATGTGGGTCCCTAGGCTGGATGCAGACCCCTGTTTAACGTACATCTAAGCTCAACAGCAGTGGAGTTGAGTGATTTTTTTACCTCTCCTGTATGGATCCATGTTCTCCTGTGACTACAAATCACAAGTCAGCAATGTCACATTTTCAAGTTAGTGGATGTGATCTGCACTGACCTGTCTCCACAAGTGCTAATGATTGTGGGAGAGGGCTGCAAGTTTTGCTTTTTTGTGTATCTGTGGTAATGGGCCACAGCTGCTAGACAGAAAGACATTCTTGTCCTCCCCATCACCTCCCTTGCTGACTTTGTGCCCAGTTGGGGCTAAGCACTCCTGCTGCCTTTTATTAATCTTCTCCTGGGACGGCACTATCAGTGGCCCATCAGCGTTCAACATGCCCTCAGTCACTGGTGCTAACTCGATTAGGGCAGTGAGGAGTGACTTACAGGGGAAGCTCTTCTCCACAGGCAGTATTTGCATACAGTGATTGATGCTGATACCTCCTCTAAACACATCCACATTTTGCATTTTAAACAAAGCAATTGCTGTAGAACTGCTCCCTGTAACTCTGTGGGATTCCCAGTGCCAGAATAGGATGTACCTTCCCTTTCTTGAAATGGCCTCTCTCATTCTCAAAGAGGACACTCAAGTGGGATGAAGAGAAGGTCACTGACTCCACCTTATATTTGGAGGGCATGAGACTAAAACCTACTGTATGTCTTGTCTTGTGAAGTGACTTGTGGAGAGTTCTGGGTTCTGTGGTCAGTGTCACACACTGCTTTCAGCAAGAAGGTCAAGTTCATGTAGGGAACACAATCTGAAGCCTCCCGAGTTGCCTTCAAACAGTCCTTCCTAGTCAGATTTCAGGCTCAGAGTAGGCTACCCCCACATTCACCACTGTCTCTGTCTTGGGAATACATGAGCTGACTGACACCCATGGAGCACTGAATATATGTGTATATTATCCACATGTATTAGTCATACTATATGTATGTATTATGTGTATATAGTACATGTGTATACCCTCCCACCCCACCATATATACGTATATTAAAAAAATCCACCTTGCAAATTGTTCAAAGAAGCAAAAGATGCCACACTTTATATTACAGTTTCTACTGGGGATTTTATTAGCAGGATGTGTCCAAGTGAAGTTCAGATTTGGAGCGGGTTGTCCATGTCTTTCTCTGAGGAGGAAAGTGTACAAGGGAGGAAATGCATGTGTTTAACTTTTGTTTGAAGGAAGGACAAAAGGAACAAAAATAAATCTGTGGTGATACTGCTGGTATCACAGGTTGCTTTGCTAAGTGGCAGTTTTATCTTCTTTATTATATTCTAAGTGTTTTATTTCTTTCAAATCAAAAGGAAATTTCCCCAGAAAGTAATGCCCTTTGAACAGCAGCAGGGACTTACCTGTAATTTAAGCTGCAGGTCCCTTGGAGCAGGCACTCAGTCCTCCCCTTTGTCCTTGGGGTGCAGGGATCACTAAGGAGGCTAAATACATAAAAATCACTTGCTTCCACTGTCTAGTGGTCCCAAAAAGAAAGGCCCTAGAGGCTGCCAGTACTCGTTGCTGTGTAGATAGCATGCTGCGCTGTGAGGGCTTAACACCTCGAACAAAATTCAGAGGCCTGTTGGCATAGTGTTCCAGTGAGGTCCAGAAGAGTTTTGCTTAGGTTTAGTAGGAAATACCTGTTCTCACTCATTCATGTAATTACTTTCTCATCTTTGTGCTTATCTCAAAGGGCTTGTGAAGTACTGCTGATTGCCCATTTCGTGTCTGAAAACTTCATAATTGTGCAAAACTAGGCACTTCAATATTGGGCTCACGCTGTCTGGCTCAGTAGATGTGGGAGCTCTGTGGCGAAGGTGGCCCTTTCATCTCCTGCCACACCATATTAATTTTGCAAATGTGACAAGCCCAGCTTTGCAAAAATAACATATTGTCCGTGTCTTGTTTTATTTAATATTGTATTCAAATGGTCCAAGTGCTCAGCGATGTGGGCTGGGGGAATGGGTCTGCTGACTTCTTTGTCACTTGAGTGGCAGCTGGCTTCCAGGAGTAATTATAGCTGTTCAGTGCTGTGGTACATCAAACCTCTTGGGGATTAGTGAGGCATCAGGTGCATGGTGACTCAGAGGCAAGAACAGAGATGCTCCAGTTCCCAAGCCATAAAGGTCATAATCTTTATAAATCCTAATATCCACTTGGACTTCGGACTTCAGTGAAAAAGAAGCATTGCAGTGACCTTGCAGAGACCATTCTAATTTTCCAGAAATCCGAACAAAGACATTTAAACCTTAGGAGCTTGAAAATGAATTGCATTGCCATCATGTGGATGCATGGAATCTAACGTCTACTCAGAAAAATTCTGGAACCCTCGTTTATTAGTTAGAAACAAAAACAAAGTCATAACAGTCATGAAAGCTACTAAATCAGAATGCGTATCAAAATGTGGGATGAAATTATAATAGCAATTTAACTATGGTAGTGTCCGAGTAAACACTGAAGTTAGTTTGATCCAAGTAATACAGGTTATTAGTATGAATTACAGTCTAACATGTTCATTAATGTCATTAATAACTACTTAGTGACATTTGGAGCTTACAGAATTAGGTGTTAGAAACATAAAGTACTTAGAAAATTAATATCCAAAATAGCTAAAGTGGTACAGAATCAACATGATTCTTTTATGTCTTCTTCAGACACTGACCTGCATGAAGAGGTATTAAGTAAAATCCTATCTGCTCTGCTTGAACAATAAAAGCTGCTAAGACTGGTGACTTGTTTCTTTTCTACTTCAGTAAATGTGATTTTCTGTTGCAATTACCAGAAGCAAACCTGCCAAATTAATGAGTGTTTATTAGGCTCTGTGTAATCTTAAACTAATCTAAATCAACAAAGACTACTCAGGCTAGGTTTGCAAATACTCGTGGTGCAAAGATCTAAACAGAAGATGTAGAACTGTATAGTGCCTGTTTGTGCACCTTCAGGGCTTATCAGCCGCAGGCTGGCTGCCTGCGTGCCTCCAACCTAGGTTTTTGCAGGACACATACCTGAGCTCATGGGTTTTCTGATTGGGATCCCTCTGCCTCTAGCCTCTGATGTTTCCCCATAGGTAAGAACCTAGACACATTGCCTGGCTGTCCCAGGAGAAACCCATGCTGGTTTCTGTCTTCTGCTTCAAGCTCCCCTGGCCCCAGTTCCTTGAGTGGAGCATACTCTGTATGTATTACATGTTCTGCTCCTGGCTTGCACATCCTGACTGTGCACTCAATAGCCTGGCCATTCCTTGGCCAGCATCTTTCATGGGTCACTGTTTCCTCCCTATGACTTGTTCAGAAAAAGGTGTTGTGCTGCAATAGAAAAGCAAATCCCCAATCAGGCACAGAACTGAGACATCTGCTGGATCATTCTTTTTAGTGTATCTTACCAAGGAAACCAAAGAGATCATCTGGCCTTTTGTTCCATCCTAAGGTTCCATCTGGATCTGGAGTCATACTAAGCTTTGTGTAGAAAACTCTTTGCTAAAATGTTCTTACAGGCCATTGCATGGTCTTAACGTGGTAAAGCACAGTTTGCAGTGGTTTAAGCAACTGGTGTCCGAGAATATACAGTTCTTGTCTGTTAAGACTGGGACAAGTGAGAGACTCATGGTGGATCACTGGGACATCAGGTGGGGTTTCTGCTATTGCCACTTTTCTCTGTAGTACCCACAATGGCAATACCATTATTACATTAATAAATACAAATATTTGCTTATGCAGTTTTTCCCAGGACAGAATTTGGTGGAAAGAGGGAAGATGAAAAGCCATTTTTTCTGCAGCAGATAGCCAAGTGCACAAAAAGTAAAGAGGAGTGATCTAAGCAGGAGACTTCAGAAGAATCAACTGGTCTTTTAAAGTACTGAGAAGCAGCAGAAATAGGGCAAGGACACTGGAGCAAAACTAAATGAACTCTTTGTGCTAGTCCTACTCTGTGATTCTAATGTTACTTGATGATTCAACCAATTGACCTGATTCAGAGTAAAGTTCAGTGGTCTGTGACTTCCCAAATCATCCCAAATGCCTTTTTTTAGAACAACTTACAGCATTGGCTACCCTTCATTACTCCAGTATAACATCTGACTTTAATGAGAGAATTCATGTCTTGAGTAGCTCAGCCACCTCCATTCCAAACTCCTACAGATCTCTTGGATGTACATGATACACTATGCTGGTGATTTATCTGTTATTTAGCAGCTCGTTCCAGCATCTCCTCTCCTGACACTTTGGTCTCAGAAGGTGTCTCATCTTCATTACTTGGAAAGGGTAATTCTAGGAGAGATGTCTCTCCAGTGGGTCTCTCTCTGGTGTAGCCTGGCACAGAGAAGCACTATCTTTTGATGTCTGGGTAGGTACTTGCTTTTAAGGTCTGCCTCTCCACTTTCCTGTGTGCTGCAGAGACACTTATAGCCATCGCTTCTCCACTTAGAAGAGTACTAGGAACCACATGAATATGGGAGCAGGAGAGATCCTGTGTCTTACAGGTCAGGTTGAGCTGCATTTCAGAAGTTGCAGTTTTTGCTGCGGAAGCAGTCCCAGAACTTCTGACACCCCTCATTCCCTCAGCTTTGGAGTCTTACCTCCTGGCTATCAAAACACAGATTTGGGGTAATAGGTTGGATTTTTCTTCTCAGACAAAGAGATGATTAGACATTCGGAAGATTAGCTATTAGGAAGAAATTCTTTACTGTGGGAGTGATGAGGCACTGGCCCAGGCTGCCCAGAGAAACTGTGGCTGCCACATCCCTGGAAGTGTCCATGGCCAGGCTGGACGGGGCTTGGAGCACCCTGGGATAGTGGAAGGTGTCCCTGCACATGGCAGACGGGTTTGAACTAGGTGATCTTCAAGGTCTCCTTCCAGCTCAAACCATTCTGTGATTCTATGATTCTATGACTATGATTCTATGATCCAGCAGAAAAAAAAGGTATCTAAGGTGTGGCCTGGCAGAGAAATAATATTGTGCCTGTGTCTCTGCACTCCCATTAAGAAGTGGAGGTTGGAGACTGTGAAAGGAGAGAAGTAACAAAAGAGAGATTATTTATTTATTTAACATGCTTAGCAGCAGTAGCTGTGAAGCATACAGCTATCTGCAAAGGGTGATTGATTCCTCAGCATAGTCTGAAGCACAGAGATGCTGTGTCACTGCTTAATGTTCCCTTTGTGTAATCATTATATTTTTTATCTCCTGTTTGTTTCAGGGGTACTATATGTTCCTGACTTGCTGGGTAGCTAGTTACCTGATGAGTGCTCACAGAAGAGACGATTATCTCATTTCTCCATCATGACTGGGAAGTCACCAGGATGCTCTTGTGAAGGACATCTAGCCAGCTCTGCTCACCTTGTGAAGCATTGTCCCAGTGCAGGTTAGTCCCTCTCCCTTGGCATATCACAGTTGAATTGCAACTACTCGTAGACATAGCCCAGACAGTTTCTGATGCAGTTTCTGTTCTTTGACTCTTTTGATCTTTGAAAAGAGAAATGCTTATCTGTTAGATGAACAATTTGTGCTGTGGAGGGTGCAGAGCCCGACGCAGTGAAAAGGGCATTTGCTATGTGAGAATTAATATAACCAGCAGAGTATGGAACCTGGTACCAAGGAGGTGACAGCATTTGTCCTTAGCATAGTATGTCACTGACAGCTTGAGGGTAAGTTATTTATTCCTTGTATTGGAACAAATAACACACAGAGCAGGCAGCTGTAGGTAGCCTGCCTGTGGAGGTATCTTTGTGAGAATATCCAGAGGATTGACAGGACCAACTTAGCAACATGCTCTGGAATACATGGCAATCACAAGCTCCAGAATGAGTCGCTGATGCGCCCTTTCGTGGACTTGTTGCATGTGAAAAGCAAAATCCAAACACAGTTCTCAAGTCCCAGTCCAAGTTAATGCAGCCAATGCAGTTATTAAGTCTCCCAGAATTTGAGAGGTCTCAGGCATATTAGGTTTCAGCTACTTTTTAGGATATACTTATTTGCAAGCCCCATTCCCTGGGGAGGAAGAGGTGAGCCAGGGTCCTGCTGTGTGTGCAGTGAGCAACCATGGAATGGAAAGGAGGCTCCTGCCCAAAATGCTTGCAGTAGGCAATGGGTGGCAGAAGGAAGTACTGAGCTACAATGGCTCAGTGTGCTGGGCAGAGGCGTTATCCAGCTGTGATCTGTCTTACAGAGCTCAGAATATGCTCAGGGTATGAAGCTTCTATTCCTCTCACATAGTTTTACTCCGCCTGCAGCACAGCCTTGTGGGCCCAGAAGAGATCTGCAAAATAGTGTCACATTTGCTTATCTATAAATTAAAATTTTACGTAGTATTTTTATAGTTATGACAATAACCTTAAAATTTTGGTAAACTCAAAACATTCTATTTGCTTGTCCACTGAGTTTTTGTTTATCCCTTGCTCTTTTACAGATGACAGCGTACAGGTCCTAAGGTGGTCTAGGCATTTTCTTTTTCTTTTAAAAAGGTAAGGTTATCTCTTGATTTAAGCAAGTTGAGAAACAGAGCTCAATGTATGTCCAGGCAGGGTTTGTTCTTTTTAACTGGTTGTTTCTCTCATGTGTACATTTCTAGGTAGATTTGGAAGGTGTCTATGATTTATTTGTTAAAAGTTTTTATTTTCTGTGATCATTGAGTGTGAATTTGGTGGTGTTTCTATAATCGCTGTAACTCAATTTGGGTTAATAACTATTTGCCAAGTGAACACAGCATCATGGGAACACAGCTTTTGTAGTTAAAGCACTGGCAACACCATGCGTCACTGTGTGCTGTCCTGCTGCATGGCCTCTCTGGCTTATGTTGGCAGGATTTTGAGGTTCTCTCAAGTTGTGCAGTGGAGCCTGAGGTGAACGTGGCATTTCTATGGTTTGGCATAGTTTGTCTAATTAACTCGAGCTGCTGCAGAATCTACTGTGATCTAATCTGACTCTGGACATAAGTTTGAGGATGATGGGAAAGGATAACCTGTCCCAAAGGGCATCAACAGTGTAATTTTACAAATATCCTCCTGTAGCCCTGCTTTTCGTTTGGAGAATGTTGTTTGGGTGGCATTGCATTCCTTGCAGCACTGGAAAGCCAGGATATCTTAGCAAAGCCTCAGCAATGGGGAACAAAAAACACTGTCAGTTGGGGTGACCCTCCTTCCAAGTGGAAGGCATCCAGAACAGTGAGCTGGCTTCTAGCCACAGGGGCCTTGTTTTCAAGGGAGCTGGAACAATCTATCCCACCAGAGGTCTGGAGAAGCTCAGTGTGGTTGGCTGCCAGAGGGGCTGGGATATTCACTTGTGGCCTCCTCATCCACATGGGCAGTGTGCCAGAAACAGGACAACAGGAGGGAGCCAGGAGAAAAAGAGACTATCCAGTAGTGAAGAAACAAAACTATATCAAAGCTAGCCAGGGAAACAGGCTGGATCAGAACAGGAACCTCATAATGAGAAATCATAAAGCTGTGATGAAATGAAGAAATGTGCAGAAGGAGCAGGAGCAAGGATTTAGGGTTTTTTGCAGCTAGAAAAAGTGAGTCTGAGCTAGAAGTGCTCAAGACAGTGGAAGAGCTGGGGATAGCATCCCTAAAAGAGGGCATCTGTGCTGGGAACATCACTCTCTTAGGACAGTGCTGAATTTTTATGGTGTAATGACAAAAACAATGGGGGATGTGATTACCCCACTCTTGGGTACAAGGGCCCATTAGATTGAAAAATATCTGATGAAACTGTAGTTCCTAAGACTAACCCAGAGTATCATTGATTTGTAGTAGCATTAACTACTGACAAAAATATAAACAAGAGTTTGGTTGATACGTTTGAGTTTAATAAGGTAAATGGTAATAGAAAATTACTTGCAGCATTGACTGCTTTCAGTGTTGCGATGGAAAAGAATTTGCAATGCTGGAAATGCAATTATTGAAGGTGATTATAATTTTGGCTTCAGTTAAATAATTTTCATTCTAAATATAAAACTCTCCACTCCAATGAGATTATTTATAACTTATGTATGGCACTTGACTTAATTGGCATATGGTGTAAACTAAACCCTCTCAAAAACATGATTTATGTGCTTTGTTCTAACTGATCTATTAAATGCAGCCTTGTTTGATGTTGATTCTTGCTGTTTTAGGCAAAGTGATTTGAGATTACACTGTCCCAGTTTTTTGTTATCTGATCACTGCCCTGCTTTTTATTATTTAGCCATTGCAGTTACATCGGGGAGGTGTGATAAAGCTTATTGAAAATATAATGTCAGTTTCTTGAAATCAGAGAACAAAATGTATAATATAATTTCATTCATCAAAATAATGAACTTGTTTCTGAGCCTTTTTATATAATGGTCAATGAGCTGATTTTAAATATTTAAAGAAGTAAGAGTTTGGTATTTCTGAATTAAGCAAGATGGGATTTCTAAACAGAAACCAGCTTCTTATCATACAATAGGAAGGAATACATTAAAAAATTATTTTGTTCAATATGTGAAGGAATGCATTAAAACATTGTGAGTTTAAAATATTCATTTGTGTTATAATAAAAGGATTACATTACAGGCAGACCAAGGTGCCTTATTAGATTCCTCTGCTTATCAGGTGGATAAAAAAGAGAAAAAGATTGAGGAAAAGGCTGCATCCATGTAAAGGAGGAAGGATTTCAACCTGTTATTATTGTTAGGAAAATGTGGTTTAAATAGGCTAATATTGCTTCTAAGTTACTTTGAAGGCAAATGTGAACTCCAATAGTGCTGTGAATGAAAACATAACTAAACAATGCAACAGGTGTGTACATTCATGTGCAGCTAGCTACAGAAAGAGATGTCTATGTATGTCTTTGTAGCTCAGATAGGGACTAGATTTTTCTACTTGTTTTCAAAGCATCATGTGGTGGAAGGCAGACATTTGCCTTTCTCATTGTCACATTCTCCTAACTTAATCGGTGCAGTGTGTGCCCAGGGAAGGAGTAAGGCTGGTAGCTGTACTTCCTCCCTGAAAAGAAATGACTGTAGGTAAAATCAAGAGACCTAGAATATTGTGAATGGTAAGGAAAATTGAGCAGGGGACTATGCTTCTAATACAAGCTGTAGGAGCATGAAATAGAATGAGCTGATGGCATGCTCAGAGTAGGCAAAGGAGATAGTTCTTTGAGTGGTGATCCATGGAACTCACTGCTACAGGTTCTGTGAAGGATGAGCACTTGTGTTTGAAAATAGGACTGGAGAAATTAATGTGAGAAAAATCACTGAGGGGTGTTAAATGCAAAGACTGCATATTTAGCTCAGGTAACCTTTGATCCTTAAATTGCTGGGAGACTTAATTATACCTCTTCGCCATGTCTTTACATTCTTCTCTGGTCATCTGCTGCTGGCCATGTTAGCAGAAAGGGATGCTGGGCTAAATGGCTCTGGGGTCTGACCCAACACAGAAACGTTTCTGCGTGTGCTGTGTGTGCTGCCAGGAGATGGCTGCAACAGGCATGTGACTCACTATATTTATGAAGGGCTCCATGAAGCACTGAAGTCTTTAGCAATTCTGTGGTATGTCATTGGTAGCTGTCTGTCTTCTCAGTTTTTCTTGCAAAAGATGCTTTGAGCCTCTGGCCAGTTCTGATCCTTCCTGTGATTTCATTCCTACTTATAATTATTTGGAGGCTGCTACTCTCAGAGCTGAAGACTTTCTAGCCTTGCCCAAGCCCTGTGGAAGGAAGCACACGACGACCAAAAGCATGAGAGGCCTCTCACTGCTGATTAGCACCAAGGTAAAAAGACTCTCTGGAGTTCTTTTGGAGCAAGTCTGTGGTTTTTGGCCAGCTGGCAGGAGTGTTTTGGATCACATGTTGTGTTTTGCTGAACCATCCTCGTGCTTTCCAAACCCAACGCACATTAGTTGCTTATCAGCATCTCTACCCCAGCCACCCTGGCAGCACACTGCTAGGTTAGTCCTCCTGCTCCCCAGGTTCCACTTTTCTCATGGTGTCATTTCAAATAGGCTGCAATGGTGGGAAATGTCTTTGTAAACAAAGCCAGGCACACAGCATAAGCTCTCCAGCTTTCTGTTACTGGAAATTTAACACTAAAGTTTTCTGTACCTCAGCCAATGTCCGCTATGATTCCCGGTGTAATACCTTAGCCTGAAAGAGAAAAATCTTCATAGAATCATAGAATGGCCTGAGTTGGAAGGAGCAGCTCTCTTGCTGGTTTTCTTTTTATTTTGTGTGTAGGTAACCACAAAAAACTACTGCATTCATGTTTTAACATTTGAAATTTAAGAATATATCCCAGCAGTTAAACATGCCTTTAACTTTGGCAAGAGAAATGTGTTAAGAGAACTCAACACTGATTAGTAAAGAAACCTGCTTCCCTCCCCAGCTAATCAGAGAAAATAGATACTTTCCTAGTATGTCTGGTGAAGCTCGTCTATAAGAGGAAGTATTAGGTTGGCCTCAGTTTCTCCCACTGCTCCTTGTGCTTACTGTGAAGACAACCCCCTTCTCTTTTTTTTAAATTTAATTCCAGTGTGAGTGAACACTAGTAAGCGAAGTAAGGAAAGCCTCACAACACCTAGACAAAGAAGGAAATGTCAGGGACACAGATACCACTTTAGAAGTAAGGAACTGAGAAATACTAACAATCCTTAAATGGTGTTTGAAGAGTGGGGCCCAGGCTCTCTGCAGTCCATTGGCTACCCTTCCCAATCTCTTACTGTCAGCTCCAGTGCCACATGAACTTTTCAGAACTCCAAAAGCCACAGATATCCCTGTGCTATATTTAACCTGAAGTAAAGTCCATTTTAAAGTCCTACTGAGGTGGCCAAATCCAAACCTTTTGTGATTGAATACAACATTCAGAGGACCTATGCACGTGATGTAGGTGGGCTGTGTGGGACTGTGAGCTGCCTGTGTGAACTTGGATGGGGATTGTGTTGGTTCCAAGATGGAGTCTGCCGCAGTCAGAGTGCTGGTGACTGTGGGGCTGGGGAGAGCTGTCTCATGTGTAGAAAAACCTTGTCATGCTTACCTCTCCCTGCAGCTCTGTGCTCGTTTTTTCATTCAGGCTCATTTCTAGCCCATGGCCTTTCCTACTGGCCACCACTAATTCAGCCACCACCTCTCTTCAGAGGGCAGGCTGAGCAGCTTCTTGACTGCCTAGCTTAGATACATCATCCCAGTGAGTGCCATTGACTGAGAAAAGGATCTTAGCAGTGTTGGCTGAGGTGTGTGGACATGGAAGTGCTTAAACAGATGCGATGCTGTCTGTGTTCAATAGAATCAGAGGTAGAATAAAAACCTGGGGTCCTTGTTTCTCACACCTCTGCCTCAATTACCACAGTGCGTTTCCTTCTGCTTTCTCAGGTAGATATGAGCTTTCCCTCTTGCACCGCCTGGCCACGAGATCAATGCAAATGCCATGACTTAAGCACTTGCATCCACTTCATAAGCACTGGGCAGCTGCTGTAATGCTTGCAATGCTCATGATGTCACTGCTGGGTTTAAGCCAGTGGTCTATTTTATGATTAGAGGTTTTGTTTTTTACTGGAACAACTTCAAGGCTTTTTCATTGCTAGGTCCTGTTTATTCCTTGCACCACTGAAGTGCAGAATGTGGAAAGAAAATGAGTGAGTGGAAGAAAGACTGGTGCATGGTAGAGACTGGCAACAGTGCCTGTCTTCAAAGTCCTCAGCAAAGCTCATCTCACAAAAACTCAGAAGCTTGCTGAGAATTTTTTTTTAAATGGCAAAGGACCAGATCAGCATTTCTAAGTGAGAGGGCTGGGGGTTTCCTGCCCTTCTACAGCAAGCACAGATCACGCCTTCCCCCACACCAGCCTTTTCTGTGGAGCCATGTGCATGCCGAGGGACAGAACAGAGCAGCTCCTAAACACAATAAACATTACTCTGTCTGCGTTAGTTTTTACATTTCTGTGTTTTATTTCTTGTTTTGTTTGAAATGACCTGTACCACAGGAATACAATTTATTTAACAGATTGGTATTTTTTTTAGGAGCAGATAATAGTTAAGTAGATACTGTTTATTTCACTGTCTATGACTCCCTGCATCACTCTCACAGCCTCTGTCTCTCTCTGGCTTCTCCACGTAACCCAGCCACAAGAACAACAGAGCAGCCTTTAGCCATCCCATTGATTACAGCTTGTGGATACAAAGTGGAAGCTCTGTTTTCTTAGCTCCAATTGGTAATAACAGCTCAACAAGCTACATTCTAGGGTCTTTCTCAATTGCTTCCCCCTCTAATAGCTGCTTACGTGTTTCTGGTGAAGCATGTTTTATTTTATATATTTATAGTAGTTTTAAAAAAAGATGACATAGCTTACAAAGAGAACAATAATGCCCCTTTAGCATGAGCAATACTGCAAGGTTCAGATTGTTGTGGGGGCATTTCTTGTAGTTTCATAGTTTTGCTGCGAGGTGTAATGCCCAAGTTTCCCCAGAAACCTAAATTCAGAGTGGTAATTTACTTTTTAATTGATCCCCATGAAATTTGTTTTGCATTACAGGCCAGCCACTGCTGTTCCCAGAGAAGAATGTGCCCAAAACAGAAGAGCTGGTCACTTGGGAAGAACTGCCTTTTGTTGTAACTGACAGGTACGTGGTTTCTGTTACCCACACATGCAAATCAGGGGCTGAAGCTGCTTTTACCATAGCTACTGGTGTGGACTTCATGCTTATTCACTGTCACTGATATACTTACCTCTACTGCTTCACTTTTCTTTAAGTCAGAGAGCCCATTTCTTTCCCAAGGCTCAAGCTCCATCAGCTTTTGCCTCATGAAGAAGGACAGCTGTATGGTGCTCACTCTGTGACTTCTATATTACATACAGACAGCATAAAGAGCACTGACCCAGAAGCCATTTCCTAGTTCACATCTCACCTTCCACATAACCAGACCTTTTTGTACAAGACTGTGAGCATTCAAAGACCTAAGCAGTTGCTGAAGCTTCATTTCCTACTTCAAAGTGCATTGAGAAGACTGCACTATGTTATCCTCCTCTGCAAGTCCAGCAGAGCTGGAAATGCTCCTCAGTTGTGTCAGCATGGTAGTACTAGTGATGCACAGCAGAGCAGGGTAACTGGGAAGAGATACATGTGATCCTGCACTTGTCTGAAGGGCCCATGAGACCTGACCTGGTTCCCAATTTAGGATGGTTACAAGCCTTTTAAGGGTTAAATCTAGACAGGTGTTTCCGTCCTAGTTCCTGGGAAGAGTTTGCATTCCTTGCTTAGAGAGTTTAATATACGCTAAGTACTGTCTAGTTCACTTCCCACCTTATTTCAGAAGAAATGCAAACATTTCCCTGCATATTCTCTTCAAGCAATGGAGTGTATTCACATGGGCTCCAAAGTTACACAGCTGTAATGGAGAAGGAAGTTCCTGGAAAAAAATGCATTTGGTATCTTTAAATTGCTCTGCCAAGGCAGAAGTTGCCTCCATCCCATAGCCCTACTCTAAATAGCCAGCAGTCTCTGTGAGCTAGAAGCTAACTCGGCAGCTTTCCATAATCATGTTTTGTAGATAGTTTCCTGTTCTGGAAAGCAGGCCTGAGTCCAAATACAACACAGCTAGAAGAGCCTTTTGGGGTTTTTTGTGGTTGTTTTTTTTTTGGCAGGAAGGACCTGGAATTTGTGTGTGTGTGTAAGTGACCCTTCCAGCAGGGCCCAACAGAGTAAGAACTGCTTCTTAGGGACAGCTACCTTTGCACAGCAGGCTGGGACACAATGTGCTGTGGTTGAGCTGGGTGGGACTTGGCAGGATTGCAAGTGGTCAGGTGAGTCAGGTGATCGTGCAACCCAGCACATCTGTGAAAGCACCTATGCCACAGCCAGAAAGAGCTGCCAGAGTGCAGGACATGGCAAGCTGGCTCTGCAGGGTGGCTTGCATTTCCCGTTGGTCCCTTGGTCACAGGTGGGTACAGGGATCATGAGTGCAACCAAAAGCCTCCCATTTTCTCCTCAGCTGCCTCTGGGAGAGAGCTGGGGAGAGAAGCACAAGTATCCACTCAAAGCACAAGGCCACTGTGTATTTTCTACTGCTGTGAACGCTGAAGGAATCCAAGTTTCCATGCACCGTCTGCCCCATAGGTCTCTGCTGATTTACTAATATGCCAGAAGCAAGACAATTCCTTTATCAAGTGAATACAAAATAAGTGGCTATGCAGCACAGAAAGAACTCAAAGGAGATGGAAAGAATTAGCTCAAGTACAATGTGCGGGCTGGCGACAAGAGCTGAGAGGTCACCACCAGTCAGCACCCTTGTCTCTGAGCCTGCCAGGGCAGGGTTCTGCAGCACTGACAGCCCTGCTGTGACACATTCTGCTCCAGCAGAAAACAAGCACCCCATGTCTCTCTAATTACACACTTCAACCTTGGTTTGGAAGACTTCCTTCTGGGGTAGGTTAATTCTCTGCCACACCACCTTTCTCCTGGAGAAGTCAAGGAGGGATGGAAGCTTGAGGAGAACAGAGGTAATAGAGTTAGTAGCGTCTCAAATGTGGATCAGAGGGTTTTTCTCACCTCTACTGCAATGCTGCTGACCACAAAAAGTGACAGTACACTCAGGTTTTGTCAGCTCAGGATGGCTTAAAACTAAGTGACTTAATAAAGTTTCAGAGGTCACCAACAGTCAGTTTTGTCAGTCACTTACATTCCTCTCTGGCTGCTGGGAATGAAGCAGTTATGGCTAAGGCAGCAAATCTAAATCAGGGCTTGAAGACAGCAGGAATCTCGTTACATAAGAGGAGTAAATAAACATTCCTCCAGTTCTTCTCCCACCACCTCAAGGTCAGGTATTTGCCTTCCGATCAGCAAGAGAACCTCTTACCAGCCCCAAGTATAATCCAAGCTAGCTCTTTTCCTGCTGTTGAGGATAATGGGATGAGGCAGGGGAAGACAGTAGCTGGAGTATCGGGGATTTCTTGTCGCCCTCTAATTTATTTCCCTAGGCTGCCACAAAAAACAATCTCTCAGACTCTAGAGCTGCCTCCTCTGAAAAGCAGTGCCCTTGATTCCTAACTAGAATTTGGCAATAAGCCTAAAGTCTCTGTGGAACCAAAGAGCTATCACTTTAGTGAAGTCTAGGAAGGATCTGGTTTGGGGTGTATTTATACTTGGGCAGTAACCATGCAGACAAAGCCTTGTGTTCTCTTCCACAAGGAACAAGTGGGGAATGGCACTCAGCTGAGCTGAAGAGGCAGGTTTGATACATTAAGGGGTGAAAAGTGTGGAAGAATTCTAGTTAGCACCACATACGAGAGGATGCAGAGATTATCAAGTCAACCCAGCATTGAAGCATAGTAACATCAGGCTCTTTTCTCCTGCCATTTGGGAAAGACTTGCATTTTCTCAGGGACATACATCCTACCTCTTCAGGGGCCTGCGGGGATTGTACATGGGAGGGACTAGCCAGGCGTAATGACACACTGTACAAGGTCGCAGAATATCTTACACAGTTAGGAGCATCTTTCCCAGTAAGAAGTGGGGCCTGTATGTACAAGTGTTAGAGGAGTATGGGAGGCAGCCTTTTTGTTCAGGAGAGGTCCAGCAGCATTGTTCTCCAAAGGAGCATCTACTCTATGGTTAGAGGCAGAAAAGTGACAAAAAGAAGGACCGTGGCTGCTCCCCTTTCTAACTGACCCCTCATAACACCAGCAGATAAAGTTTATATTGACTCTATTCTTCCTTTCTTCCTGCGTCTGTCCCCACTCCCCCTCCAGCACTGACAGAGGGAGTTGGGGAGCAGGCAGCCTGGACAGCGCTGAGAACATCAGCTGGGGCTGAGCCCCTATGATGCCTCAACAAGTGCAAGAGCATAATCTGGCATTTCCCACAGAGAAAACAACAAAAAAAAGAGAAACAGGTGACTGATTAAAAGTTTCCCCCTCCTGTACACAAGATTCTGCAGTCACGCCGACAGATAGACATTAAATAATTCTTCCATAGTAAGTGATTGGAGATAAAAGCCGGCGGTGGCTGCTGCTGCTGTTTGAATTGCTCCGTTGTCTGCATCTTTGTTTCTAGTTTGTTCACCGGCCATTGTCGGCTGGCGCTGGGGCTGTCAGACCTTTGCCTCTAGCATTTCTAGGAAGAGTTTATGCATGGGAACCTTGCCCTGCAGTTTGATGCTGTAGAAGTGCTGCACAGCTTTGGCAGCCGTCTGCCGCAGGAGAGGCAAGGTCAGGAGCAGCTTGCCTGCTCGCCGGGGTTCCTCATTGCGCTGACTCAGCTCGTAGTCCTGCAGGGCTTCGTGGAGAAGGTCCTGGAGTTTCTGCACTGCATCCATGTCCTCTATGTGCATGGAGTCTGGGGTGAGGGAGAAAAGACAGCAAACAGACAAGTCAGACATGAGAAAGGAAATCCTTTATGGTCCTGAAGCTAAAGATGTTTTCCTTCCTCCTTATCTGTTGTTGTGGGGGACAGTAAGGTTGCCAGGGGTAGGTGGGTGACACAGGTGCTCTGTGGCCCATTTTGCCAGCTACCCAACTGCTGTGCAGGGGTCAGCCAGGGGCCTTTGTGATTTGCACTTTCACTTGCCCTCCATGCTCCTTATGGGGAGAGTCACCCTGCAAGGGGCAGCAGCTGCTGTGCTGCCGCTTGGGAGCAATCTCATTAAGAGTAATTAACACTGCTATAGCGCTTCATCTGTCTAAACTGCCTAATTGCCGTGCAGCTGCTCAGGGTGTCAGCAAGACAGAAAAGCCCCAGTAGGTCACCAGCAGTGTGCCCAGGGGTGTTGCCAGACCCACCTTTGTGCATATGCCCCTGTTTTCAGAGACTGCCAGCAGCTGCTCAGGGAGCTTCCTGCTTAAAAAAAGGAAACTCGCACCTCCTCCAAGGCCTCTTCCCTTAGGCTGCCACTTAGATTTCTACAAGCTGTCGGAGGGACTAGCAGGGTTTGCCAGGCTCCTTGGTGTGTCTGTAAAGCCAAGGTAGGTAGCCGGTAATTACCCAGTCCAGGGTCGAGCTAGGGAACCATGCTGAACACAGGCTGCTAAACTTGTGGGTAAGTCATGGTGCCAGAGAGCATCACCAAAGAGCAGAGGGGCACAGCATCACTGAAGGTTTTCTCCGTTTTCATCTTGCTGATACTTGCTTTTTTCTTACAACCATGACAGAGCTGGAGACACTGTTGCCTGGTCTTCATTGTTCAGAGATTTTTGATCGATACTGACCCTATTGATAAAGATTCCTGCCACAAGGCATCAAATCCAGAAGCAACACCAAAGGGACAGTATGGCAAGCACACACGCACACATGTAGTTGCACTGCCTGCTGCCACAGCCTGGGCTTTGCAGTATGGCAATGCTCTGGCTCAGCCTACACACAAACACAAATGTGAGGACATGAGTTCCCCAGTGTGATAGCAGTGAAGGGGAGGACAGCTGGCTGAAGTGCCAAAATCCCTCTAGAAACATGTGTCATCTCTACACAGCACAGCACAGCACAAATTAGAAACTGTGAATTTTGTAAGATACATTTATGGTAAATATGCTACTTATGATGCATGATTTATAAAGTATTACAACAGTTGGGAAAATATTATGTCTAGCAAGAAAGCTGTTTAAGAAGCTGTTTAGAAAGAATGCGCTAATTAAGAGGATATTAAAGGGTTATATTCCCAAGAAGCCTACTGAGGAAGGCTTGTTCTTGCTGCATTCACAGTCTGTATCCAGGCAAAGAAGGTCAGAAAAGGGCTGGTAGGTCATCACAGTGACCTGAGTGAGACACAGAGGTTGATTCTGAAAAGTAGGGAGGGAGAAGCATGCTGCCAAGTCAGTCTGGCAACTTCTCCCAGCCATGCAGCACCTCTGAAAAATTTCCACAATCCAGGAGAACTGAGTGGCATCTGTTTCCTGCCAAGTCACAGAGGTCACTTTGGAGACTGGAAGTATCAAAAGCTGGAACTTGGAGAGAAACGTCCTCTAGCCTTTCTGTTTAATGTCCTTCTGGCTAGGGACACAAGAGGGAGAAGTAATCAAAGCCTGTCAGAGTCTGCAGTTCCCAGCAGGTGCTAAAATTGCCAGGCAATGAGCCACGCTTGCTGGCAAAGTGGGTGCTCTGCTTTTGGGTACCGATGCTGCTGTACCCCAACAGAATCCCAAAACTGTCCTTCTGCCACCTGGCTTCTGTAAGGTGACAAGACTTAACAGCACTAAATAACTAAATGTATACAGTGAGAGGAACTGGGGAAATAAAGATCAAAGCCTGCCCCACCCCCACCACTTTGCTGAAAGAAGCTCAAAATTGGCAGCTGACTGCAAAAAATAAAACAACACTGCAGGATTAATTTCCTTGCAATCCATCAGTGAACTGGTGTCGATGGCATTGATAAACTGTTAATTACGAAATCAATAGCTATGAATTTTTACAGCTATCAGAGCACTGAGGTGAGGGCAGGCTGCCTGACCAGGTACCTGAGGGTCAGCTGGCCTCGAAGCCAGGCTTCATGCCAGGAAACCTTCTCCAGCACTTCTGGCATGGGGTACAGGGCATGTGTGAGAATGGATGAGGCCCACTGCCTCCTGAGCTAACTCTCTTCGTGCAGTTTCTGACAGGAGCAGGAACCTCACAGGACCCATTAGTACAGAATTTGCTACACATCGCCTTGCCAGATCGAGACCTTGTTCACTCCATCTCAGCACTAAAATGCATTGTGGAAAAAAATTGGGAAATAATTTTTGGCCAGTCTGGGATGCCCTAAAATTAACATCTGCTGTATGCTAACCTGGAGACCTCTTCAATACATAGGTTGATCAGTTTTTATTCCTAAGGAAGGAGGGCCTAGGAATGCTTAAAAAAGAACTGCTGACTCTGAAGATTAACAGTTTAGGCCTACAGCACCTCTACTCCGTCAAAAAATGGGTGATCATATTGTTGACACTTGCCTGCTGCTCTGGGCATTAAGAATCAATTTCTTGGCTCTCTAAAAGGCACTTAGTAAAGACGGAGTTCCCTTGAATTATCTTTGCTAGCCCCAGCAGGTATATTGTTGGTGTGTCACACTGAGGACTCAGAGATCAGCCTACTGTCAGTTTCTTCTCTTGTAAAGAGCGAGCTCCCACCTCTATTTTCATTTTTTTCAATTCCTAGAACCAAAGGGTCAGTACACACAGGGCTGCATGGAAGAGAGTAAAGTCCCTAGAACTGGGGCTGCAAGAGCAATTACAGACAGAATTTATCTATATGGGAGGGAAGGCAGAAAGCAGGTTTAGGCAGCACAGCTGCTAATCTAAGTGTTCATCTTTAAAGCCTATCTCTGATCCAAGGGAGCTGAAGCTTGGTCCAAACTGCTTTCCTACAGTTTTAGGAATCAGCTGTTTGCATGCAAGCACACACATGAAGGCTCTGTAAGTTTATCCATGTCAAAAATACACCAAGAAAAATAACTGGGATTAAAAGAATGTGAAGGTTCAATGTTAAGGTACATGAGAAAAATACACTTGCCTTATTCTAGCTTCCTTATGTGTGTGTCGTGAGAAGCTTTAATTACATGAAAAACAAAATCTCTGGCTTTACTTTCATATGTTCCAATACAAATAACAAAGCAGCATTTTTGTGGATTATACTCCTACATAGCTGCACTTCTAGCTGCACTAGGAGAAACCAGTGAAGCCAGAATGTTATTTTCCATCCAGCTGAGAACATGCTTTGGCCTGTGAGTCCTGACTCTTGCCTTGATTTCTTTACTCCAGAGCACTGGAAGGGAGCCCCAAAGCATCTGCTGAGTGTTGGTGGTTCTGCTCTGTCTTTGTTCAGTGTTACTCCACTCCTGATAGAGACTGTCTCGTAAGGCTTAGTCTGGGCTTAGCCCTGAAAGCACAGTGAGCAACAACAGCAGAGAGTGCTTCTGTTGCACTGTGAAGAACTTGACAGCAGTGTCCATAGCATGGGCCAGATAAATGTCCCAGTGTGGCACTTATCCTGTCACAACTGCTACCTTAGCACTTCAGCCTGAGGAGCATTTCTCCCTGTTCAATCCTGTGACCCTCCTGGTAGACAGGTTCTTTAACAAGTTGATTACATCACCAGAAGCCACCATCGTGCAGTCGAGAGAGGCTAGCCTTGGCCATCTGCCCATCCTGGTTCAGTGGCAAAGTGAAGGCAGCAATTAGAGCTAAAAAAGCAATATATGAGAAATTGAAAAAGGGAACAAAGTTATGAAGTGCAGAAAATCGATAAGGGAAATGAAGGACATCGGAGGAAAAGCCATGGCTAGAAGGGCTAAGGACAGTAAAGAAGTTTTATAAATATTTAAGAAATAGAAGAAAAATGATCATTTGTAGGGAGACTCTTTTCACCTGGAGATGATTAAACTATTTATAGCAGTGCAGAGTAGACAGAAGTCCTCAGTGAGTATTTCTGTTTTGTTTAGAAAAGAGAAGCATTATATACCTATGTTATATGAAGATGATGAAGACTTCATAGTCTTGTTTATGCAAGAAGATAATAGAACTATTAGGACAAACTTCACAGAAATCAGCAGAGATGAATAATCTGGCTTTAAGAATTCTAAAATTGCTGGCTGAGGGCCATCTAGGACATTAATGATTAACAAGTCTTGGTATTTTAAAGAAATTCAAGATGACTGGAAAAGTTCTAACGGTGCACATATTTTCCAAGGTCTTTTCTGATAATTTCTATGCTAGCCTGATGTGAACCACGACAAAAATAAAGGAAAAAACACAGGTGATGTCCAATTAAGACTGAGAAGATGGCATTTGTAAGACATGTAGATGTGGCACTTAGGGACGTGGTTTAGTGATGGACTTGGCAGTGCTGGGTTAACAGATAGACTCTGTGATCTTAAAGGTTTTTTCTAACATAAATGATTCTGTGATTCTACTGCCAGTCAACATGATACTTTGGAAGAGAGGTCTTGTCAAACAGACTTGATTTCATTCTCTGATGAGATTACAAGTTTGGTTGATAAAGTTAACATCACAGATGTAATAGACTTAGGTTTTTAAAAGGCACTTGGCTTAGGACCACAGGACATTCTCATTAAAAAATTAGCACTATGCAATATCAATAAAGAACACTTTCAATTGATTAGTAACTGGCTAGATGACAGATCTCAAAGTAGCTATCAGTGGTGAATCATCCCCAAAGAAGGAGTTTTCTAGTGGAAATCCACAGGGATCAGTAAAAAAACCCAGATGCTACTAAACAATTTTATCAATGAGCTGTAAGGAATTTTTTTTTTTTTTAGTTTCTTTTAATTTGTTACTGCTAAGAAGCATATGGATGGCAAAGAGGAACAGAATGGTGTGAAATGGTGAGGATAGGGTAGCCTCACAGTATCCTGGACCACTTTCTTACACTTGTAGTAGTATATCCATAGCCAAGGAATGCAACTGTGGAACAGGAACTTTATCATGTCAAGCTGACAGGTATAAAAAGATCTGGAGTCATAGGACCAGCTCAACAAAGACCACTCTCTGGAGGCTGAACTCAGGTAAATCGACATTAAAGATATGGTACCTTTTTTTTTTAACTCAGAAAATGATTAATAATTAGAGTTAGCTACCACACAAGATGTAGATTCCACCTCTTTTAATCCTTCCAGCTTCACACTGGATTTTTTTCTATAAGGCAGCTTTAATCAAACACAGATACTAGTTTCAAGGCTGGGCTGCAAGGGTGAATTCTGTGATCTGCATGATGCAGGTTTGAAAAGGAGATCTGATGTGAGACAGTGAGACTCAGGAGATGTAGAGGGAGCCCTTGTCACACAGTAGCTTTAGCAGTTTCCCTTTCAGATGGGACTGCTGAGCAAATACATGTCTGGCTGCTCTTGTACTACACAGCCTGCTAGATTGAGGGTTGCAATCCAGATCCATACTGTCTCCCAGTTAAAGGGTGATTCAGTGTCTCTGGTCACTGAATATCTCCAGGACAGGACCAGGCAGCCCCAACACCACAACTTTTTGTGGCATTTGAAACTGGGACCAGGGTTTCCCTGTTTGCTGTATCTGACCAGCACTACTAAGGTGGATGCAGCTGTGGCCCAGATCCCCTTTTCTGAACTCATGGCACTGGAGTTAGCTTGCTAGTGGAGAAGGGCTCCACAGCCTTTTTTTACAGCCAGAAACCAGCAGCCAGTCCATCCCTGCCTGGTTCCACTTCCTACTATAGGGTCAGAGCACAATCGGGGCTCTAGCAGCAGTAAGCCTCATTTCTCCCTGCTTTCCTGCTTAGGTCCTGCTCTGTGGACAGAGAAGAGCTTTGAGAATGTTGCATGACACAGGCAGAGCAGTCTCGGGCAGTAAGCTCTAGCTTCCTCCCAGCTCAAATAACAGCATGAGCCTTGACACTCTGGTTGCAAGGCTGGCTGGGCCAGGGCTGTACCTGAGTTGGCGAGGGCCAGAGCTTTGAGAGTGACAAACTCCTCCTTTTCCACCTTCAGCTTCTTGTAGCGGCGCACCAGTTGTAGGATGGCCAGGTAGAGCTCCAGCAGCCCTGTCAGACGAGAGTGCTCTTCATCCATTATGTAGTCCTCAGCATAGACCAGCTTGTCCTCATATGGCAGGGAGCGGTACACAATGCCCAGGATGAGAATTTCCATCCAGGCACTCTGCAGAAGGCTCATCTGATCCCCAAGGGAGAGGTTGGAGAACCCTGACAGGGCAAAAGACAAGCAGGGTCAAACGGGTGTGCAGCAAAGCCTCTAGGAGCCTAGGGTCCTCAGTTTCCCTGAGATTCATACCATGCACTCTTCCCCAGTGACGTGCTGCTTTCAGGAAAAAACAAGAGCTTTTTCTTTGCTCCCATGCCCACTCATAAACAGGAGTTTTGATACTCTGATAGCATTTATGTCAGCCTAAGGTTGATGACAACCTCTTTTCAATGACCACTGCTTCTTTCATAGCAGCAACTGTTTTGTACCACATCACCTTGTTCACTGTTATTCTGTAGGTCTGTATTGCAGCCCGTTTAGTCTGTCCCAGCTGAACAAAGAGCAGAGAAGAGCTCCAGATGGCAGAAAAGAGGCCTTCTGATGGGATAGGAGGGAATGACACAGGCCTCAATTACAAGTATATTATAATCTCACATTTTGGCCAACATGAGAAAAGGTCCTGCCACAACAAAGATCCAAAATGAGTTCAAAAGCTGAATATATTTGTGAACAGAATCCTCTTCTATTCCTCATCACACCCTGATCTCCATACCAGCAGCTCTGCCTGCAACCCTACCCAGTGACAAAAATACCTTTACAGTGCCATACAAGTACCTAAATCACAGCCAAACCTGGTAGCAATGGAACCAGCACCCACCAGTGAATCAAACATTCTTGTCAAATGCAGAAAGAACAAAGCTCCACCTGGAGATACACCCTGACAGCCCTAGAGTCCACTTCAGAAAGTGGAGAGGATGAAACACAGAGGCAACATCCACCTCGAGGTGGGGGAAAAAGTGCATGGGAAGGAAAACTCTGTCTGTTATGCCCTCTATACTAGGTACTGTTGAAGGCCAGACCATGAAAGATCCTGGGAGATGGAGACTCTAACAGTCATTACAAACAGGAAGGAGTGTCAAGCATAGTGTTTTGGTCCTCTCTAAGCAGCTTTTTCCCACCATAGACAGGCAATAACTGTACACTTTTGGCAGCTCCTTGCTTCTAAAGGTTCCTAGGGCTGTGAGGGAATGGGACACCCAGGCACCCCTCAGCTGGGAGTGCAATGCTCCACCAGTCTCCCCTTTCAGTTTTCTCCCCAGATGCACATTAAGCCTTGGGGATCACTAAGAGACCTGTGAGCTCATGAGCCTCTATGCAGAAGCCTCCCAGCCCCACTGGTTGCATGTGAGGCTCAGCTGGACTCTTTTATCCCACATCCCTCCTTGCTCACAGCTCTTGGCCCCAAGTCGGACCTACACAGCCAGCCACCATGATGATCATTTGATTTCTCTTGTTATCAAGTTGGCAATTAACAAAAGAGCTGATGATTGCTATATTGACTGACTGTGGGATCTCTTTTTCTATCTGCACTATCTCAGCTGGGAAAAGGAAGGCAGAAGGGTGGGTTAGTGGTATTTATTTATCTCTACGCCATGTTTTGTGTTTGTGTTGCCAGGGGAAGCAAAGGGTGATAATGGCCTGGCAGCCCTTGGACATCCAATTTCCCTTATCAGGCCACTGAATAGAAAAGAGGCCCCAGGCCACATTAATTAACAGATACCAATCAGCTGTCACGTGCTGTGTGTGCAAGGTCTGAGGGGAGCAGTGGGTGGGAGGGAAGAATCAATAAACCATTGGGGAGGAGTGCCAGAGGGAACAGCTAAAGAGGAGTCCAGGCTACTGGGGAGAAGAGCTGCAAATCCAGCTCCATGACTGTGAGACTGATTCCTGTAGAGCGCAGCCTGTGCTCCACATAGCCCTACACCTGAAGAATCCCACCTCTTGCTCAGGCTGGGAGGTGGGTGCCTCGTCGTTTACCTCACCCTTCTGCCCCTTACCCCCGCACTCAGAACTGTGCTGCTCTGGAATGCAGCTCTCCTGACTCAGTCCTACGGCTTGGGATCCTGTCTCCCCAGCTCTTCCTGCTGCACAGGGAAGATGCGATTAGCCCTGAGATGGGGGTAATGGTGCTGTGCGCAGCCACTGTTGTATTCTTTAGAACCTGATATCCCTCATTTGGTTACCCCTCTCCTAGCTCTGACCATGGCGATCAGTCCAGCATTTATGCTGCTGCCTTAAGTCCATTTTCTGGGTCAGTCATGTGGCCTTTCTGCATCTTCATTCCCCATCTGGATTACAAAACGGGTTATGCCATTGCCTCACTAAAGTCTGCCAAAAAAATTTCTTAAAGATTGAGAAACAGTTATGTAGTAGAGCAAGAGGATCCAGGACATACATGGCTCATACTTTTCTGCTACAGAATAAAGTAGAAAAATTCACTTAACCCCAGCAGTAGCCTGTACATCCAGCATCTCAATTAATCATCCTTTCCCAGAATGTGTTACAGCAGGTGAGAACAGGAGATACCATGCTTTACTCTTTGCCAAGAAGAACAGAAGAATCAGCTGCAATTGCCCCACCTACCTGGGAAAGCCCCTGGCCAGAAAACTCCCAGGTAGCCAAGGATTCCAGCTCCAGCAGGCAAGTGGGAAGAGGGAGTGCTATGGTGTCAAGCCTGTACTTGACATGTCTGACAGAATCGGGCCCCTTTCCCTCCAGTGTTCACACGTGTGGAGTAAAGGACTAAAGGACTGTCCCTGAATCACTGCAGTAAAGGGAAGATCATAAAACACTCTCATGCTATGAAAGTTGACAATAGAAAAAGTAAATGTTAATTTCACCTGGCCAAAATCACAGGCTTACTATTATAGGATTGTAACACTGGGAAACTTCTAGTTGTGAAATTTTCTGTCATGTTACAGCTCCCAGGAATTACTAGAATCTAACCCTTTTGCATTCCTGAGCTGTTGATGGCCCAGCATCCAGAAAATGCTCTTAGTTATCTGTTTCTTGCTGCTTTTCTCTAGTCTGATCCTGAAAGGTGCCTAATGCAGCACTGCCATCCCTAGGCTCCCAAAAGAGGAGCCTCTGGCTCTAGCACAGAGCTGCATGCATATTTCCCTTCTTGCCAGGTGCAGCTTGAGAAAAGCTGCTTTATTTGCAATAGCCGATGCGACATTCAGGTTGGGGTTTTAAAATTTTTTTTTAAATTATTATTATTATTTCAGTGGTTTGGCAGTGGGAGCTCCCAGAATTAAAAAAAAAAAAAAAAAGTCACATAATTTGTGGCAAGTGGAGTTCATAATCTGTTAATTTATTATCATTTCTGTCATCCTGGAGGGCCATTAGCAGAGGTAATAAAAGGAGATGTAATTATAGGATCTGAGGCCACTCCAGACACAGCTGCTGTCACTCCACTTGCCATATTTCATTCTGTGCTAGTACTAACGTCTTCCTGGTGAGAATAGCACAACAGCTACCCTGGGAGAGCCTTCATCCTGGGAGAGCCTTGTCACCCTGCACCAAAGCAAGAAGAAAAGGTGGATGTTGTTCCAAAACAATTTGCATCGGGGGAGGGTCAGTAGTGGGGAGGGGCCTCATACAGAGGGGGACAACTCCACATTGGCGAAGTGTGGCTTTTGAGCTCATGGCTAATAAGGCTATTGAGCTAATAACATATGCTAAACACAATTCATCATGCTTTATTGTTATCATAGAACAGTGTGTTTAAGTTTTACTGATTTTATTTGCTAATACTGTTGGGGTAGAAGTTTGTGTTGACACCTGGCATCCTGCAGGGTTGGTATGACTTTAACATCACACCGTTCTTTATTAATTCCAGTGTGAATACAAGGCAGGAATATGTGACTTTTGGTCATTTCTCCATCTTTCTCTGATCAAGAGTTTATGCACACAGGAAGCAATGCCATGTTTTGCTAAAAATCCTTGGAAGGCAGAAATACAGGGCATGGATAATTTAGACACCTGGCAGGCTCTGGGCTCTGCCCTGCTCTGCCCCCTTGCTGCCTAACTCAGTATGTTTCATAGTTGTTGCAGAACTACAGAATATTTTGTTCCATTATTATGAACTGCCTTTTATTACTCTTTTCTCAGTACTGCTCTCCTGTGTAACAATCCTTGAGCTCTCGTCTGTGCACAGTCCTGTTATAAAATACTGCTGCTGGTCTGAACTGTGCCAGGCTGATTACTGTGGCTGTTACTGTGTTGCAGGGCCTTTGATAGGAGAGGAGAATACACAGAGAAATTTCAGATAATGGCTGGCATGTCCTGATTTCAGAAAGGAGAGGAAAAGCCCCTTTCACAGTGCAGGAGCAATCTCTACTATACTCCTGGAATAGTATCACCAGGCTGGAAAACTCTGGAGGAACTCAGCTCATCCCACAGCCACAAGGCCAGGAACTATAGCAGGGCACTCTGTGTGAACAGAAATAGCCAAGGTTAGAGGGATGTACAACAGCACCTCACTGGATAGCCGTAGCAGCTAACTACATTGCATTAAAACCATTCCTGTTAACACCCCAAGTACTGGGTTAGTAGAGCAATCCAGGCTGAGTTCCCTAATCACCACTGTAACCCCACATGTGATGAATCAGCCCCAGATGGATTCCAGCTCTAGTGATGGGTGTAATCCCTGCAGATACTGCAGATCTCATGTAAGAAGGGCACCACTAAAATTAACCTCTACTCAGACACACTGTCCTGAAAAAGTTTCTTCAGACTTCATCGTCCCATCTCATAACAATCCATATTCCATATAGCCCAGAAAACCATTAACTCTTGAGTCCCAGGAGAAGTATTCCCTCTTGAAAAAGAGAAGCAGCTACCAAAAAGCCAAAAGAGGAGCAACAGAAAGAAGCAAAATACATGGGAGAACTAAACTGTCTGATCACTCATGTTAAGATGCCTCACCAAACGAGAACTTAAAGCCTAGAAGCAAAGCAAAAGAATACAGACCCATGCAGTGAAAGACATAGTGTGCAATAAATCCTGTGATCCTCTAGTAGAACCTCAGATATTCTCCTGACATAAGGAAGGGGGACAGAAGGCAGGAGATAGATGAAGTGAGCTGTTTATAGCTTTATTGAGCTGTTCATAGTGAATGTCTGAAGCAATCTTTGGAAAGCAGCCTTGTAAAGCCCAAGGATATCCCCTAAGTTCCCTGGCTAGCCTTCTCCACGTACAAATCCAACTGATCTGTTTTTGGCCGGGTCAGAGACTAGAGAGAGGAGAGCATTTTCTCTTCCCAGTCCAAATCTTTGTCCCCAGAACTCCACTGAGAGTCATATCTGCTCCTTCAGCCTCAGTCCATCCTACCTGCAGGTGTGGGACCCTTGTTATGTCACTCAATCACACAGACACACACTGGATATAGCCAGTGAGCCTTCCAAGGCCAGTCATACTGTCAGTAAGTTGTCCTCATTATTTTTCAACAAAGAAGCCTTGAGATTCACCGGCAATAGCATATCGTCTATCACAATGGGATTTGTTCTGTGACAAATCCATTATGACAAGCTTTCCTGGGCCTGGGCAAGAATGCCCACTACAGACAGGGTGTGTGTCTGCCCTATTATTAGCACACAAGTCCAGTCACTGCCATAACATTTATTGATCCATAAACACAACAGACTTAGGTCATGTTGATGTAGTGCTAAACAACAAAAGTCCACCATACCATCCCTAAGGCTGTTTCCCAAGTGCTTTCACTGGGCCACTCATTGCCAGATACTACAGAGAACTTCACTGTATCACATCAAAGCCTTCTTTGCAATCCCAGGGCACACACACATAGACAGACATCAGTTTATGCACCTACATCATAGGCTGCAGCGGAGTTTGTTACCAATGAGAGCTCATCAGCAGCAATTTTCTGTGACAGTACTTTCCATCCATCACTATATGAAAAAATCCTGGTTGAGACCAAAACTGATAAGTACAGAGATAAATAATAGGTCCCTTTGCTGTTCATGCTAACATCCCTATAATTCCCCATTTACCTGGGATGTGCTTTGCCCAGCCAATGATCACCACCAGTTCCCTGTCTGCCAGGTCACAGAGGGTTGTCAGGGCTTTGATGTCACTCTCCGGCATGGTTGGATCAGGCATGGCGTAAATCTTCTCTGGCTCAGCCACCAGCAAGTGGGAGACGATCTTAGTCACTGCACATTTCAAAGGAGAAGTTGTTGTATCTCTCGTGACATAAGGCGGACTCTCCTGGGATAAGACATGCCTATAGAGTCCATAGTACCTCAGGAATAGTTTTGGTCACACCACAAGACCACACTGCAGCTACACAAGCTGTCGGGATCTGCCTATGCCAAACCAGCTGCGCACAAGGATGACAAAAGCAGGAAGCTGCTGTAGTGTTGCCAGCCATTGTCTCAGGTAGGTCCAACAAGGGGAGAAGGACGCACAAGCAATCAGTTGGTAGGATGTGGAAAAGTTAAAAAAACTATGGGTAATATTGAAGAGAGAAATCAGCATGGGACTGGTTTTGTTAACACAGCTTGGGTAAAGGAAAATATCAGAATATCACTAAATGGATTTACATAATCTCTTAGGAAAGGTCTGGTATTTAACCCTAGGTACAATGAATACAGCACCTGAGCTGTACCTTAGGCCCATCTAATCTACCTCTACGCTATGATCATAAGAAAAAAATCCCAGTCCTGTTGACTGATAGAGCAATCAGAAGTGACAACTGCTACACTGTACATTTTGGGAGACCAGTGAAAAGAAATATAGTGGCTGCTCAGAGAACCACAATTCAATCCCAATACATACATGGCTTTTTAGCTGGGGGAGGGATCTGTAAGCTCAGATAAGTGCTGCTCTCAGAATCCAGTCTCCTTTTGTATTTCTGACGGCCTCCACGGACTCGATCCAGACGAACACCTGCAGGTAAAACAAAAAAAATCCTCATGATTCCTTAGTGCCTTGGGAATCCTTGACATACAAATGCTAAAATTTGTGAAGTAAGATGTTCCCCACAATCCATGGAGCTTTCTTCGCCCAAACACTTGACATCTCAGCTGAACCCAGCAATCTCAATACCAGCTAGACTGCCTCCAGCTCTGAGCATGATGCTCTGAGCTTTACTTTTATTCCAAACATTAATGAAGACAGAAATTAACCCATTCAAACACTTGAATCACTATCAATCTCATGGGCAAATAAAAAGCTTCAGACCTCAACGCCCTCGAGATGATCTTGCTTTTAAAAAGAAAATACTTTAAATGTCAATCAAACCTGCAGTTATAAAAATAAGCTTTTAGATTGTTCTTAAAAATGAGAAGTTAAATGTTCTGTGACCTCTCACTGTTTATATTTGAAAAAAGTGACCTATAGCAAACAGATAATGAATGAACTATGAATTCAACAAAGATGTTTCAGCCTTGATCAAGTAAGGCAACTGTAATAAAAGCAGAATCCAAATAAATAGAAACAACCTCTACTACAATAAAGCAATGATAAAGATGAAGTAGGGAGACACTGAAGAATTTGTTGCAGCTCTTTCAAAATACACTGAATCAAATTGGAAATTGTACACTGAAAACAGTTCCCAGTGCCTGGGAGGCACCGGTGACTGTCACCATACAAAAAACCATAGCAGCATCAATAGGCCAGGAACAGCAACTAAATTGTGCTATTAGTACAAAATACAATGTTACAAAGAAACTGTGAAAAAAATCCCATAGATATATGTGCAGTTGTCAGTTGTTTCTGACCAATCATATGGTCTCTGATAATCAGCCTGTGAAATTGGGGTAACTCAGTCTTGCTGGGAGAAACAGCTTTTGGAAAAAAAAAATCTTTCAAGGTAAACATAGGAGCATTTGATTAGAATAAAATTTTGAATTTACCCTATACAAGTACTTCCTTAGAAACACACAGGAGTTTATCTAGTCTGATCATAGGAACCAATTATGTGATACACTTACTAATCACATTGAGCCATTAATATTTTGCAATCATACCACTACATAAACACAAACAACTAAAAGCAAACACTCCAGTTTTGAAGTAATGCTTTTTGAACAACTGGTACACCTGAAAAAACCTGCAGTCTGCTGGCAAATATTCTACCCTAGAAGGAGGCATATCTGTCACACTGCGTTTCAATGCCATGTTTGCTTACTATGTCATGGAAAAGAGAAAGCTTTTACTGCAAGGTTCACACCTGCCACACCTGCGCCACCTGAAACTGCTACTTGCAACAACATCTAGATCCTGATACTCTTCATGGCTAGAGCACCAAAACGATATGCCTGCCCCCTAAGCAGCAAGAATACCAGGCCAGCAACATTCAGTCTGGCACCAATATCTCCCAGTGAGCAGGAGAAGCAGGAATGAGCAGGCATGGAGCTCAACAGAGCAAGGGAACTGCCACTGCAGGTGGCTGCTATGGCAGGACAGCAGATATTGAAGATGGAGAGAAAGACATGAAGCTGAAATAGGTGAACTCAGGTCACACTCAGTAATTTCTTTCCCCTGCCCCATTTTCTATTTCTGACTCTGTATGGAGAATTCACTGACATCCCTAAGCATAAGTACCACCTTTCTCCTCCATTACAAGGTATTGTTTCTGAAAATGATGCCTATTGCTTCTTTTACCTCCGTTCACAGCGGCAGGTAGCCTGTGGGCAAGACTCCTTCCTGGGAGCCCAAATATGCTCCAGAGAGCAATTCCAAAAAGGACAGCCAGGGAATCCCAAATCTGAGGTTATCTAGGGAGATCCCTGAGGAACCACACTAATAAAGTCCTGGATGAAGCAGGGAATTTTCATTTCTGTCCATGATTTCTTTTCCTCTATAAATGTGCCCTGATTTCTTAAGAAAGAAGACCTCTATTCCATGCTCTGCTGAATGAATGACACCGACCTATAAGCCAGGAGAGAAGGGAGAGACACAAATTTCAGGAACTGCCAGTAAACCAAACAATCAGGAATGAAAATTATAAGGGTCCAGAATACACTGTTGAAAGATTATAGAGGGATCCAGGACAAGCTGCAAGCTTTCAGGACTGAATCTTAGCATCCCAGGACCCTCCCAGCAGAGGAGTCATAGGTGGGTGCATTCCCTGACACCAGTGGTCAGGATGCCATGCAGGGAGACTCCATTCTTGGCCCAGCAGAAACCAACACACAGCCCTCCAGGATGCTTTAGCTGTGCAGTTTGATAAGCAGTGGGGAGGGAGATCTCGGAGGAATAGGGAGGAAATGTGGGAAGGAGCCTGTTTCTTCCTCCCAAGGAGAAGCATGCCATCCTCCAGTGCTTGGCAGAGGGATGACTACACAGGCTGCAGCAGTATTAGGGACCCTCAATCAGATTATAAGGACACAAGGGACTTAAGTGCATTAAAAAAAGATAAGGAAGATGCACAGAGATTTACCCTCCATCCCTCCATCCCTCACTGAGCAGATAGAAGTCTGTTTGCCCAAGGACTTCAGCTTGTTAATTTTGAACAACTGCTTGTCCTCTTCTTGTTCCCCTTTCTGTGTGACACTCCTTGAGGCAAACGTTTTCAATCAGCGCTCGCAGAGCCACTATTGTACCCTGTCATCATCACTCCAGCCACAGAGCTGGGGAACAGGCTGAGCTCCACATAGCACATCCCAGCTCCACATGCCGAGAGCAGTGACCCGCAGGTACTACAGTAAACAAACGTTTCAACCCCTGACTCCCTGACTGTGACACTCCAGGCATAAGCATCATGGCAAAATCCTGTTCTCAAACATCTGAAAGCCTTATGGATCGTATCTAGATGGAAGGAAAGGGCATGGCCAAAAATCAGTATCTGTAGTACTTAAGTACTCAGGTTAATGCCTGCTGCTCTTCTTGATTTCCTCTGCAGTTGATTTTAAGACAGGCAGGCTCATTACAGTGCAGCTCTGAGAGGGACACTAAAGGACGGACATTAAAACGGAGTGGGCAGGTGTGGTGTGTGCACTCAGAGAAGTAGCATGAAGGAAAGCACTGAGCAGAGAAGAAATGGAGGGGGATGCAAACTGGGATTTGAATGGAAGTGAGAGAGTGTAAGAAGGAAGATGAAAGAAAGAGGGCTGGAGCAAGGCTGAGTGGTACGTATGCTATAATTGCAAGGGCAGGTTTCACAGCAAACGTGCACCCACCTGAGAGTTAACTGCAAGGTGCAGCAGCCATGTATGAGAGGCAGTTGGTCCTTACTGAGGACTGACATAGGATTTGGTGCTGCTGCCTCACAACAAGACAGCAGCAAAAGAAAGCCGTTGCCTTCCAGCTCCTGCACAAACCCTATTCTCACATGGATCACAACTGGCCAGTTCAAAGGAGAGAAGGCACTCATCCTGCAAAAATGTCACCACCGTAGGCTCTCCTGGACCTGCCTTTTTGACAGTATCAGCAAGGAGGTGAGAAGCAACAGTACAGGGCAAAGTTTGGAAAGTACCACCCCTTGATAACTTATCTTGCTGGCAGTTCCTTCAAATGAAGGCTATCTATCCTGGAAAGATCCCCTCTTCTCCCACTCCCCCTGTATTGCAGCAAAGTGCTGCTGTCCTTTGCTTTTTGTTATCTTTTGAGAGACCCTGCATAAGAGTCCCATCTGATCTAGGTATGGAGTTGACCCTGGTGTAAGCCACAGGGTATGAGTTCCAGCTCCCTGGAGGATTGTTCTCAGCTCCCCTGCCTGCCCAAGCCCCTCTGACCTTGCAGGGAGGAGGGCAGAGCCAGGACTTGTGAAGGACTTCATGGCTCAGCATCCTGCCTGGGGCAGGGATGTCAGTTTTCTATGTGTCCTGTGGGTGCCACTCGTGTTCCAAGCGCTCTTGCAGAGAGGTCTGTGCCAGCACCAAGCCTCTGCAGTGGGAGAGCTGAACTGCTGATCGTTCAAGCTCCCTGCATTTCTCTGACATGCCCCTCAGAGAGACGTTTGCCCGACAACTTTGGGATCAGATGTCCCCTTACTGACTTGATAACATCAGGCCTTGGGGTTTTTTTCTTAATGGAAGTAAAATAATTCCAGCTTTTTTTAAAAGCTGGACCCAGGCCGAGACTGTCGGAAGTAAAAATAGCCGAGTATGCAGAGGCGACAGCACACAGAGTCAGGTTTAGTTTCTCTTTTATTTTCTGGGGACTAAAAATACTCTTAAAAGCTCTGTGAAGTTAAGCCCTGGCCAGTGGGAAATGCAGTCGAGGCCCAATATCAGCTGTCGCGTCAAATTACTAGCCTCACCTCACTTTCCATTGAGTCCTATCACATGCCCATGAATTGATAGGAACAGAAAGATTTATCTTGCCAAAAGAGCTAACGGAGGAGCCAAGCTTCAGGGTTTTCATGGCACAATATGTGTCTAGACCAGGAAGGACACAACCAAAGGGAACACAGGGCAAGTGCTGGCCAGGAAGCAATGGCAAAAGGGCTGCTTTTGCTGAGCTTGCCTGATACACTAGCCAGGTCCTGTGTCCACTGCCCACCTAATCCTTGAGCTGCAGTTTCCACACCAATACAGCCTGCTTGCTCTCCCAGGGTCTGAGCTGGGGTGGTGCTCTGTAGCTAAAAGAGATGCTTCTGTCCCCAGAAGCTGCAGTCCAAAGTACATGGATTGGCACTGGCCAAGGAAACTGGAAGGTATAGGCTAAGAGCAGAGAAGAAAGAAAGAAAGGGAGGAGGGTTGTACCCAAGGTGTCTCCTACAGAATTTTCCTCTTCATTTCTGCTCTGAACTTCAGGAGAGACAACAGGATGTGGTGATGGGATGAGTGAGCCAGGAAAAAGCCTATCAAGGAAATAGAGAGCAGAGATGATCATAAAAGTCAGGCTTGCCAAGATGGAGAAAGAAATAGACTATAGGGAAAAGCATCTCTGCCTAATAGGAATGGAGAGGCTGCAAACTTACTAGGCTCTCTTTTGTTACTCAGATTCCAGCTTGGGAAGGAGAAAAGACCCCTTTATACTATTAGGTTCTTATGCTGTGGCAGAAAGAGGCCAGCCCCTAGACAGTCTTCTGGTAGGTGACTGATGCGATTACCCAAGTCATTTGAAACACAGAAAAGCAACTTGAGGGTCACAGGTTAGCACAGCCAGAAGAACCCAACAACCAGCCTGGTGCAGGTGAACAAGCCTGGAAATTACCCTTGGAAAGAGAGGGTAGGGAACTAGCCTGGGGAGGAGGGGCAGTGGAGATGAAAATCCATCTCACGTGTTACAAGGGCCTACAAAGAGATTAGATCAGTCCAAGTAGGATGCTGCAGCCTCTTCCACCTTTGATGTTTTCAGGATTATGTTAGTCAGGTAGGAAAGTTCCTTTGCTGTCGGGCAGGCTGAAGAGTCCCTGGACTCAGAGAGAGAGGTTAGCCCTATGATGCCTGATGATACCTGGTCCCAGAGGCTCTCACATGCCTTGGAGCAGTGACACAAGGCCAGCTTCACACACACAGAAACACAAGCAGCATGTCCCAAGTGGTTGGTCCAAAGTGTACAGAATCAGGTGTAACCCAGACAGCCTGCAAACCAGTCCTTCTCCTCTGCCAATGCCAGCTGCATGGCTGCCAGCCCTGCAGAGCAGCATTAGCCACTGCTGTCTCTCAAATGTACATCTTCCTTCCCATGCTGAGCCGCTCTCACTTTGCTCCCCCAGTCACTTTGGAAACTCAGGAATTAACAAGGGCTTCAAGGGTAAATGGAAACAAAGAACACCTCAGTACCTTGTTCTCTGCAATAACTCTCTCTAATAAGCCCCACATTCACACATTCACCCTGTGTCCATGGTCCATGCAAACGTTCTCCTTTGATTGCTTTCCCCCCCCAGCCTCCAAACAGTCCGAAGCAGGCCAGCAGCTCTCTTGGTTATGTCACCCATGGCCACAATGCCTGCACAGCAGCAGGCTGAGGGGCACTGTGCAAAAACAACGGATGTAGGCACATGCCTGCTAGGAAAAGACCACGGTTACCTATCACAACAGGACCAAAAAGATTACAAAGCCTCGGCCCCAGTGACTTTCCAAGAGGTAGAGCACAGAAATAAAGACCCAAAGGGGTGTTTGATGTCTAGAGGATCTGGCAGCCCTGGGTGTGATTTAACTCACCTTACTTTAGACTTTGATAGCTCCCTTCTGTGCACCTGGGCTTCCTGCACAGGCAATAGAGAAGAAGGCACTTCCACATTCAGCTCACTGGCCAGACACTTACTTGAGGAGGAGTGATGACGGATACTTCTCTTCATTGACTACCAAGAGAAACCCTGCGGGGTCAAACTAATACCTTTTCTAGTCCAGTTTTCTGTCTCAGTCTATTTAGGTGGAGCATATTTTGGAACAGGTAGAAGAGCATAAACATGGATCAAGAACAACAATTTTTGATATATGACACAATGGAGAGGCCCCCACCACTACACGAAAGGAGTTCTACTTGTGATAGAGATCCACAGAGGCAACAGAGTTAGAGCCACCAACACAGCATGCTCTGCTTTGGCCAGCCTCTTACAGCAACCCTGCTTGAGCCTTGAAGCATCTCCGCAAAGTCCTCACCTCAGCAGTGGATTTTCTAATGCTAAGAACTACTGTCCACTTATTATTTAATTCTTAAATTTGAACAGCTTTGCCAGACAATTCTGAGTAAAGGCCCCCTCAGGATACCCTGCAGCCCGAGGGCTGGCAGTCTTCAAAGGTGAGTCAGGGGAAGGGATTGGGAATCTCAGCAGAGCTGAGTCAGTGGGGCACACAGGTCACCAGAGGCACATGCCTTAAGTTACTCTAGAGCAGTGGGACATATATTCAGTCCCATCCCATTCTTGCTTACCTTGAAGAATCTTACCTGCGGTATTGTCAGAATTGCCTAAAAGCTTCTACGACAATGGTTGGGATCTAAAAATCCCTGGATGGTTGTTGCAGTTTTTATCAGCTTCCTCTTTTCCATACATGTCGTAAGAGCACTAAGAACAATTTTTGGTGACAAAATGCATAAAGTGTTTATTGTAAAGCTGTGTAGAGGTGATGCCTCTCTGAACCCACTTAGATGTATATTGATGGAGCCTGGACTTCATGTTTGAGAGAATGGAGATTTTGCTAGGTGTGGCAAGAACCACAAAATTCAAAATTAATGGGAGGAACCAAACTAAACAGATTCATAATCCGTTAGATAAGGGAGAAGGTGTAGGGATGGTCCTGGATGTGCCATTCTTATGTCCAGAAAACAGATACCAAGTGCCCTTAGCCCAGTGTGTGCTTTATGGACAGCCCATCTGCAGGAAGCCTCCTTTTGGAGAGTTACTGTCACCCTGCCAAAGGAAGCACATGCTCTCTGTCATACCTCAGCTCCAGCCACACTGCAAATGCTCAACTCGTGCCTTGGAAAATAGTTGGGTGTGGATGATATAGACATCATGATGCCACTCACTGCTCCCGGAGATCCTATTTCAAAGCACAGGGGGTTGCCTGTCTGTTTTTAAACGCAAGGATATTTTAGAGAAAGAAAAATCATTTTTTCATTCTCTTTTTTCATTTGGATACCTCCAATAGTGATATTTCTGGCAGCGGCTGGAGGCAGAATACTCTATAAATACAAAGCCATTAAATTGCACACAGCAGCAACCTGATCGGGGCTACCTTTTAATTTCCTGACATGAGCTGGCCACTAACCCAATTACCCAGGGTCCCCGGAGGAGCCCTCATCCTTCCCAGGAAGCACAGAGCAAGAACCCAAGCATATTGCAGGGATGTCAGCTGAGCTTTCACTGAAATCAAATATCTTTTTGAGAACACATGGTCTGGAAGCAGGAATGGGGGCAGGAGGGAGAAGCTGCTGGAAACACTTTACTCCACTGAGTAAAGATTGATTCTTTCACCTGAAAACAGAAATTAAACACTCTCCATTTGGTTACGTTGCTGAAAAGGAGCTCTGCTGTTGATTCAGTGATCTGGATTTTAGTAGAGAATGAAGGCAAAGTTATAACTGGAAGTAGTCTGAAATCACCAATGCTTGGAATCTCTTTTTCAGATACTAGATGACTGCATCAAATTTACAACATCACAGAGCCAAGTCTGTCCAGGATAACAGATTTGATTCCTTGCGAAAAGTTTACGACATCAGCAGCTCATGAGGGAAACAGAAGAGTTAGGAATAAACACCAGGGCAATTCCACTGACTACAGGGTTTTCTAATCAGCCAGCATCTTGAAGAGGAGAAGCATGGATTTAAGAGATAGCTGTTTCCGAAATTCGGAGATTACAGTCTCACCATCTCTAAACTGGGGACCACCTACCAGCATTCACAGAGATGCAGGCATTTAGGTAATAAAAGGGTTACCAGGTTATTGCAAGTTTCTGGGAGGCGGGGTATTCCCAAAGGCACCAGGGACAAGAGGGAAAGCGGAACAATTAACAGGAAGATGAGCCTATGAACTTTGTGGCCCTCTTCTGTTGGCTTCTCTTTTCTGTTTCACTGCCTGGTGCTGCAGTGTCAGTATCCACATATTCCACCCATCATTACATCAGAAATAATGTTAGACAGACAGGAGTTCAAGAACTTAGGAGAATTTGTAACAAAGAATTTGGGTTCCCTGTTGAATTTTAGTATGTTGTCTAGCATTTCTCATGGAAATACATTAGGAGCAAAGGAACAAAGCCTGGGAAAGGAATGGTTGTACCTGGAATTACTACACCACAACAGATCCAGTTCTGTGAAGAAAGAGAATCATACAGATAAGATAAATCACATGTCTTTACTGGATAATTGCCTAACCTCTCTTGCTGTTAAAAAGCCTCCCTTTTCTGCATCCAGATCAAGACTATATTCCTCTACCTTCTGTCCTTGCATATGTAGAGTTCATCCCCACCACACAAGAAATAGCTCCTGGGTGACCCCTGAGAGCCAGGAGGCTAGGCCTGAGGACAACTTACCTTCAAAGAAATTCAGAGTGGGGCAAAGCACCTTGTACAGGGCAGGTTTCCTATTCCAGGAATCCCCACTCCTGCTTTTGGCACATGAAATGCATGAAGATCTGGGGGACTTCTATCTTTTACTTTCTAAAATAAGGTAAACCTGGTCTATCCCAGGATACAACTCCAAGGCCTTTTCAGTCTTTGCCCTCTTTTTTGAAAGCCAACCAATGATGTCTGCAATAAACTGGGCAGAAGCCACTCATATGTCTCAGAAAGTTGCTCTTAAGACTCAGTCATAAGCGGGACTCTGAGGAAACAAGTCTCAGCACTGGCAGGGAGCAGAAGACAACAGAACTTCAGCTACATAATACACATTATTTCTATTAAGAAGGAAAACAAGACTCAAAGGCTGGTGGAATAATGGATGGCATCTCAATGTCTGAGTGAGATTTTTTTTTTTAGACAGTTTTTTTCCGTGCTGTACAGTTTGCCACTGTGTGATGTGATGCAATTCCACGTACATGCACTTCATGAAAGCATCTAGTGACCCAGCCTTGCTTCCTTTTCAGAACTGTTTATGCTCCACCTTGGTCTCTGCAGATGTGCCAGCACAGAACAGGGAAAACACAGCTTTAGAAATAATACAATCCTTTGAAGTAAAAGTTCTGCAGGGCTTCCACAACAGCAAAGGACCAAATGCCCAGACAACAGCCAGACTGCTCTATTTGGTATGATATGGTTTGATATGTCTGGTATTGCCTCTCCTCCACTTGCCTGTCTGTCATTTCCAGCCAAAGATGAATTCTGTAATGACAGGCCTTGATGTGTCATTGCACCTCACCTATTATTCCCATCCCTCTTCTGATGATCTCAGAACATTTCCCTTTCATAGTCTGTACTGCATTTATGTGATAAGGCTTTGGTAGCAGGGGACTGCAGGTGTGCCTTATGTGAGAAGACACCAGAAACTGCCCCTATGTCAGCCAGAGTCAGCTCCAGACAGCTCTAAAATGCACCCATCGCTGCCCAAAGCTCAGCCCATCAGCGATTGTGGTGGTGCCTCTGTGATAACACATTCTAGAAAGGGTAAAAGCAGCTGAGAGAGAGGCATGAGAAAATACTGGAGAAACAGCCCTATAGATACCAAGGTCAGAGAAGAAGGAGGGAGAGGAGGTACCCCAGGTGCCAGAGGATATTTCCCTGCAGTCCATGGTTAAGACCATGATGAAGCAAGTTGTCCTCCTGCAGCCCATGGAGAACCACAGTAGTGCAGATAGCCACACTGCAGGCGTGCAGGACCCCACAGGGAGCAGGACGTGCCCTGAAGAAATTACAGCTTGTGGGAAGTCTGTGCTGGAGCAGGCTCCTGGTAGGAGCTGTGGCCCTTGGAGAGGAGCCCATACAGGAGCAGGTTTTCTGGTGGGTACCTACACTGAAGCAGTTTGTTCCTGAAGGACTGTACCCCATGGAAAGGACCCACGCTGGAGTCTATAGGAAGGACTTATATTGGTAAGTTCATGAAAGACTGTACCCTGTGCAAGGGGCCCCACACTAGTGCGGGAGAAAAATGTGAGGAGGAAAGAGCAGCAGAGATGAAGTGCTATACCCTGCCCACTAACCCCCAGTCCCTACTCACCAGTGCTGCTCGAGGTGAAGGAAGTGGGTGTCAGGAGTGAGTTGAGCCTCAGAAGAAGCAGAAGTGGAAGGAAAGTGGTCTTGGGTTTGTTTTTATTTCTTAATATCCTACTGTCTTATTAACGGGAAATAAATTAAATTAATTTTCCCTAAGTCGAGTTTTGCCTGTGACAGTAATTGCTGAATGATCTCCTTGTCACTATCTCAACCCACAAGCTTTTTCAACATGTTTGCTCCCTCTGTCCTGCTGAGGATGGAGAATGAGAAAGCAACTTGGTGGGCACCCAATGGCCTGCCAAGGTCAACCCACCAAACTGACATAGAGAGAAGGAGTGACACCGCTGCCCTTATCATGATGCCACTCAGCAAGCTGACGTACAGGACTGCAACTTCAGAGAGGCAGCAGAAGTGTGGAGGGCAAAGTTGTGAGGTCATGTTTAACCAGCCAACCAATGTCCAAAATAAAACCTCTCAGCCCACATACAGAAGCCATGTGTCATCTGAAATTACATCTGCCTCTTGAAGACAAGCAAATTGCTGTAGAACAGAAAGGCTATGGGTGGCTAGAGCGTGAATGGCAAGGGTATATTCTTCCTAAAGCTGACAAGGTATATGGAGTTTTTAAAAGAGACCTGCCAAACTGCTGAAATTTCTCTATCCATCATTCCAGAAAGCCAGAGAGATCTAGATGTACCCTGTAGAGCCCAGAGTTAAAGAACTACACCTGGTTATTTTAGGCACAAGACAGACAGTGATGGGAGCAAAGAGAGGCAATGGAGTGGGTAAACCCAGGGATGCCCAGCTCTGAACAATGCCTCTCTTCTACAAGTTGCAGGGCACACTTTCCTTCAGTGGCCATTCCCACTGGACTAGGGAATGTGTCTACACAGACGTATATGTAGGTATCATCTTCTCCATTTGGGGTGAGCAGTGTCACAGGTAGCTCAGATTTCCCTGATTTTTACAGAGCAAAGGGGCATGCACTTCTACTGGACAAAGCTGTGAAGATGCCCATCTCCCACTGCCTGCAGGCTGGTGCTTCAGCAAGGCCAAGAGCAGCAGAGCACAGGTTTTCTGGGGACAGCGCCTCTCCACAGGAGCACTGGGACTGGAGTCTGCGGGAATCCTGGACTCCAGATTCATGATCTTCCCATATTAGCCTGCTAGGGCTAATTAATGCTCTCTAGGGGCACACTCCAGATGGAAGGGGAAAAAGAGAGACAGGCAGCCAGACAGGCCAACACTTCAGACATCTGAGCCAGTTGGGCTCCATGGGCAGAGCTTTCTGCTTGCCACTTTCCCCAGTGAGCGTTGCCTGCCCTGCAGCGTCACGCCAGGAGAACGTGAGACAGCAAAGCTCTGGTGTCCGTGAAGTTCCCTTGTTGCAATACATTGATCAGAGCTCTCTTAAAGAAAGTGGCCTGGATATCTGAGACACCTATTGATTGCTCCATTGGCTTTCTTCCTGCCCTGATCCTCATTCACTCAGCATTGCCTGAATAACATGCACTTCTATGTTAGGGGCAGTCTCCCCAGATCTTAAAGGGCTACATTCACAGCTTTTTGCCAAGCTGCAGCCCATGCAGGGAGGAGAGATACCTGGTGACCCTTATATGCAGACCCCAAGGGGAGGGCCTAAGTCTCTCCTGCAGCATCAAGCCAAGCATTTCAAGTGTAAGGCAGAGCTTGAAGTCATGGTTATTTATTTTTGTCATCTTTGAGTACTGATGGCTTTTGCTTGAAGAAGGCTCACGTCACATGCCCAGCAAGCAGAAGGTGGTATGTACATCATGTATGGCAACAATAACCAGGAAAATGAGAAGAAGTCATGAAGCCTTTCATTAGTTACTAATGGAGTATCATATTCTTCTTGAGCAAAAGGATAGTTTCTTTACCAAGAAACGTCTCCACTAAGTTACAAGTCCAATGCCAAGCACATCAAGGAGAAACCTGCAAAGAGAAGAACTGGTTTCTAGATCTTGCCTTTAACTAAAAGACTGTTTTTCTCCAAACTCGTGATAATTAAGCGGGAGAAAGAATATGGCTTAGCAACCTGCCATGCATGAGCCCAGGGATGAAGAGAGACACTGAGGCAAAGTAGGGTGGGGAACTACTGAAAGGAAAAATAATCACAGCTCAAATATCAAGAGACATCTTGTCCCAATGAGTGTTTGGAGACTGCAGAATAGGCTCTCTGGGGAAACAAAAACATCAGGGATTTATAAAAACAGTTAAACTACTAGAATGGTACAGCTGGGAATACTCGTGCCTTGACAGAGAAAAGGATGGATGAGCTAATAGGATGACAGATCAGAGATGGAAAAGACCAATGAACCTTTTCTAATCCAAAATCCCATGTCAATTCTGCATTTTGAGCAAGTCAAACAATTATGGATGTGCTCTTTCTAGAAACTCCTGGCTCTGTGGAGACCAAATAGTGTAAAACCACTTTTCTCCCTTCTTGGATTTGGCTTTTAAAGATGTGTATTGATTGACTTCTGTATACTAATACTTTGTGCTTCCACCAGGCTTCACATAAAGTTAACTAATCGGTCCTCACAATCCTTTTGCGAAGCAGAGCAGTATGACCCTTATATCTCATCTTGGGAAACTGAGCAAAAGAAAGAGAAAAATACATGCCTACCCAACAGCACTTGACCATTCTGTGTTAGGACACAGGAACTCTATTTGCAGATTGCTAATATAGTCTCCTCTGCTCTTCGTGATATTACCATGTGCTCTTGTGCTATCAATAAATCTTTATACTGTATATTCCACAGCTCTAAATATTATGGACAGGATCACAGAAACACTAACATCAGTAGCAAACCACCCTTCCCCAGTGACTTTTATGATGCCTGATCAATCCTTATATGAATAACTAAATACGCTTCAGCACAAAAGCAGCCACAGAGTCAAATCTCAGTTTGCCATGAGTAGTATCCCACAGGGTTCAGGAGTTCAGGCAAAGCATGGTGTGAATGAATTTACATTGCTTTCCAGCCTAACTCTCATCTGGAAGGAATTAACTGTTTTCACAGAACTTGGAGGCTAAGACACAAAACCCTTCACAGGATCCTGCACTGAACAGTGTTGAACTCCCAGAACTGGAAGCAGAAGACATCCCAGAACTGGAAGCAGCACAGTCAGCAGACCAGCACTGAATCCTGTGACTATGCTCCCCCAGTTTCCAGCTGCAGGAGGCTCAACTGCTTGGATGCAGGGCAGCACAGACAAAGGCAGCCAGCAAGCCTGGACCCATGCTGCTGCTCTGTGGAATGACTGGAGCCACTACAGCCTTTTAAAGTTGTTATGGGATTCATATGAATAGGGTACAGTGCATTAATAACCTGGGCTTCTACTAAAGCCAGTGTCACTAGTGTGTATTGGCATACCCACTAGTGTGTGGGTAAGGGGACACTTCCCCTCCCTGAACTCCCACATAAAGAGATGCAGGTTTCCAGGTTTCCCTCTCCAACTACAAAGTAGGTGCCTCCCTCCCAGTAGGAGACCAAGATCCTCTGAGTCTACCACCTCTATGCCTAGGTCAGGGAGGGCCGGACTACACAAGTCTGTGTGTCCTCCCCTTAGTACCTGGTGTGCTCTAGAAGGAAGATATCTAACCACAGAAACTGCACATCCATCAAAGAACAAAACGGGTTTAATATCTAATCTACATTCTTAACAACACTGGTTGCCATCAACCCGCCTCTCAAGAAATGAGAGAGCCCTAGTAAGAAGCAATCCACACTCAAGTGACATTGTACAATTCATCACCAGCTGCTGTGATTTTATGACCTGGAAGAAAGTTGTGTGCTGGCATCTTGGCTTCAGCATACAGGACTTGTGCAGACCATATCCAGTTGCAGTTCCTTGTGGTTAAGCTGAGGGGACCATGCTCTGCTGGTACAGCAATGCACATGTAATGCTTCTCCTTCCTTTCCCCTCCTCCCCTCACTGCCTTTTCCAGAAGAACCCAAGGGAAACAAAGCTTTAAAGTCAATTCACAAGAATGTGTTTAATTGCCACTGAATTCCCTCTGGTTCATCTTGAATGGACAAGGATTGAGAAGGGAGGAAAAACAGCACAAGAAAGAAGCTGAACAGATCAATAGGCTGAGCACAACACAGGTTGAGCATACAGGGCAGGGGACCCACAGCTCCCAGACAAACCTGTGCTACCAACCATCTTCAGAAAGTCTCCTGAGTGGTAATACGGGCAGACCTTCATTGCACACTGTGCCATAGCTTTGCATTAACTCCATCCTTCCCTTACACAGTGCACCAACCCAGCCATGATCACAAAAGAGTCTCTCCTCCTCACACCTGGGGGTAAGAAGAGCAATACCCTCCAGCCCGAGGTTCACTTGGGAAAGGAAATGGTCTGGCACCATCAGCTTCCAGTTACTTGTCAAATTTACAAGTACTAGAAATAATATCCTAGCATGAGAGTGTTGACTAGAACCACTCTCCTCTCTGGACTGTCCTCTTCGTCACTGCCCATCCTGACTCTTTTACAAAGTCTTTAAAAAGATACCTTCAGAAAGACAGAGAGGGCAAGCATGTAGTTAGCCTAGGAGATTCTGCAAGGCCTGGAATCCCAGGCACTGTTGGGACAGAGAAAAATTCTCATTCTGACTCTGTCTTACCTTCTTTTAGCATCCCCACTTTGAGGCATTTCATGAAGCGACAGGCCTGACAGGACTTGCGCCTCCGTTTCGTGATCTCACATTCATTGGTGGCCGGGCAGCTGTATTCAATATTCCCTGCAATCAAACACAGAGATGGTCACCCAGGAATCGCATTTTCCCCAAGGACCCAGGGACAGGCTGTAGTCTCCAGATACTCCCACTACCATCAGTCTGTGTATGTTGTAGGTTTGCTCGCTCATTTGCACGCATATCCTCTGACACTACAGCCAGCTGACCTAGCCCAAGGGGCTGATTGCAGTGCTGGGCTTTCAGACACAACGTTCTCAGGGTGTGTCATCATCCTTTGTGCTGCACCCTTTGTAACCTGGCCTGTTCCTTGAAGTCCAGGGCTGAGAGTGGGAGCAGTTCAGACATTTAGCAGCACTTCCTTTGCTGCCAGTCTTGCTCCACTTCTGTGGGATGGATGTCACCCATCCTTTCTTGTCTTGCTTGGTGAACCAGGGATTTCAGAGACAGTATTTCTGCCTTTGCTTCCTTCTGCCCGCTGGCATACTACAGGTGGCACAGAAGCAGTAGGTCTGGATTGAGAAACACGGGTAAGATGTCCTGTAAAATGAATATGGGTTCTCTGTGCAAATCTTTACAGTTTTACTTTATTAGTCCTTGTGCACCTGCCTCTCATCCCTTGGCACAGAACATTATCTTTTCTTTCCTCATTCCCTTTTATTTATAATCACCCTACGACACTGCCTCCAAGACAAAAAGAGAAAGAAGCATCTCAATTTTGATCACATCATATTTTATTATAAGCCAAGAATGTAAACTAAAACATGGATGCGAGGGTCTGGTATGAGGATGTAAGTGAAACTATCCTGGATCACAGTGCAAGGCAACAGTTATTTAGTACTAGAAGACAACAAACAGAAATAGCTGTCTTCATCCTGCCGTTCACTTTGAGGTGATGTTTGTGAAGAGGGCTATTCAATGTTTGCTGCAGAGCTGGACTGGAAATCTAAGCTTGGCAGTGATGCATTGACAGTGACAATATATTTAAGGCAGTCTAGTTACTGGTAAATCAGGCAGCACTGAAAAGGGTATCTAATCTCTACAGTCAGTAGAACAATGGAAAAGCTGGTTTAATGGTTTAGAGCAGGAAACTGAGATTCAATAGTTCAATCAGAGCTGTAGGGAGAAGCACAAGTAAGAGGTGAGAGAATACGAAGTATGGACTTCGTATACCCTCAGATTAGAAGCAGAGTTTACTAATACTGGGATGGGACTTGATTTTTGTTCCTACTTCTGTAAAGGATTTTTATGTTTTTGTGCAAGACCATTCCCTCCTCTAAATAAAGATCAATAATCTGATACATATCAATCGCTAGGGATGGTGACTAGACCTTGGGGCTAACTAAGCTGTTGGAAAGCTCCCTGGATTTCTGAGTGGAAAAACAGAGCACAAAATCAAAAGAAAGAAAGCATCATTTGATTTATCTCATTATGCTTGGCCCATGCTGGGTGAAACCCCAGGAGCACACAACCCCCAAAGCCTAAATGTGATCAGCCTGCTAGTTATAAACATTCTACCTCCTGCTTCTTGTTTTGTCACAAGACTTGCAAATTTCCCCTAAGCTTCAGTCCAGCCACCCCATTCGCCTCTCCATTGCTCATCTGCCCCTCAAAAGCAGTTTGTCTGCAGGAGCAGAGTGTGCCGCACAAGTTGCTTCCATTCAGGCTGTATTTCGTCATTGTGCAGCATCTGAATTTCAATAGCCAGCCATGTATCAACATTCTCAGAGAGCTGGAAATTGAGATTCAAGCTTGATCTCAAGGCAATAAACAAATTCCTGTTCTAGACACAGAGCTCCAGCACATTACAGACCCATGAGTACGGTGGCCCTGATCTCATGATCAGACACTTGCTGTGCCCCACACAGGAAGGAACACAGCAGGAACAAACCTGGGAAAAAACTCAGACACAATCTCACTTTGGAATGTTTTGACTTTGTTTCAATGCCAACATTTCTCACTAAAGCCAGGATCAGAGCTCTGGAGAGATGTAAGATTTCATATTTTGTGGTCCAAAAGCCAAAAATTTGCCCCCTAACACAGAGACACTACAGCAAGGGCAACGAGCCTTTATAGGAGTGGGAGGCAGTGACAGCCCTCACGTTACAGCTCAAGGTTCCTTCACAGTGTCAAGCAGATCCCCAAGCTTCCCCATGCCTCTAGTCCCTGGATCCCTTGACAAGCAAAGTACTGGAAAGAGTCCACAAAGCGGCATGATAACTAAATGTGACAGTGTCAGAGTACGTAGGTACTGGTTACCCTATACACACTGTATGTACAGCTCAAACAAGCAGTTCTCAAAGACACGTCTGTACTGGGATCATGACTGCTAAAGGAACAGTAGGGGTGAGCACTGGGCAAACTCCCCTTCCTGGACACCAAGCAGTAGACACTATGTAGTCCAGCAGCCCTGCAGATTGCTGATTAGCATAGATGAAAAAATCCACCCAGCACTGGTGGGACATCCCATTCAGGATTCTTGTACACAGAACACAGGCTCATGTGCCTCTTCCGCACACTGTGCCCAGTCTAAAGGAAGAAATCACCAGCAGCTGTGTCTTACAGCTCTCTCTACAAGTGCAAATGCTACAGCTGAGGCCCACTGTATGCTATTCACACAAGACAATGTTGCCAAAGTAAACAGAGTTTTATATCAGGCCCAAAAACAAGCTGTGTACTGCACGGACTGAGAGCCACAGCTGGGGGCAATACCTGCCATTATTGCAGGAAGCAGGGGCATCACCAGGGAAGGCACAATCAGCATCACCCAAGCAGAACTCGACTAAGAAAAACTATCGTCTCCAGGAGTTTAACAAAGTTCTCTGATTTTTTTTCTTTTTTTTTTTTTTTTTTTTT
>WBMZ01002998.1:155219-204946 GCA_013400975.1 Atrichornis clamosus
TTTTTTTTTTTTTTTTTTTTTTTTTTTTTTGGTGTCTCAATTTCTTTTATGGGTCCTGGGGCTGGCTGCCAGCACAGTGAGCTGCTCACAGCTCCCTGTAATTTCTGTAAGTGCCCTGTGATAAAGTGATGAGATTAACTCATCGAAATTCCAACAGCCTCCCAGTGGCTGGCAGTCACATCACCAGCCCAGCTGCCAGCACAGGGCCCTCAGAGACAGCTTCCCTTCACTGCAGCAGCTGGGGGTGCTGCAAAGTCCTGCAGAAGAGCGTCAGCACACAAGGGTGCACACGGACAACTCTGTACGCAAAACAGAGTGTGAGTCAAGTCTCTATGTGTCATGAACTGTAGATTATGTAACCCAGAAGGAAAGGGAAAAAAAAAAGGATCATCTAGTAGACAAGGCCTTGCTTTGAGCTATTGCTTATTAGTGAGATTTCCTTTACTTAGAAAATATTTACATTTGATCTGAAAAAAATGGTAGAACCTCACCGACACCATGGAGCAAGATTTACATAAAAAATGGCTTCAAAAAATCAAGTGGTGGGTGACCAGATCAGAGTCTGGATTTCTTCTAAACCTTCACGTATCACCTTGGAGCGCAAATCACTTCCTCTCCATGTCCGAGTTTGCTCATCTGCAAAATGAAACGAACACCAAACCTACCTTCTGGGGAGATTGCGAGTCTTTATTCATTAAGGTCTAACTGTACTTTAAAGCTCCTAGATAAGAGATGCTACAAAACAGCAAAGGACTATTAAAGTGATAGATCATGTTTTTTATGCTGGAGAACTGCAAAATTATGCTATTTTCTGCAAAATTAGACCTCTGACTGTTAAACAATTTGGAACATAATTTCCTGTGCACACATCATAATATGAGTACCTGAAAATTGCACAGCAGTGTGAGACCCTATATTCACCCTACTTCTCTGGAACAGGGCAGATTGGAACAAGGAGAAAGCCTCCCCGAGCATGGGGAGCACAGTAAAGTCCCACCCAGCTCCTGCTTAAATTATGCATCAGGCTCCTCAGGGGAGTTGAGCCTGGAATTAGTACAGCACTGTGGGCACAAGCTACTCCCTGCTTACTGATTCTACTTTTCTAGAAAGCTGTTCTGCAAGGAAACTCAGGAAAGACTAAATTAAAATAGCCAAGAAAGTGTTTAAAGCGAAACAATTTTCAGCTTCTGATTGCTGAAAAAAGTCCATCTCTCTTTTTCTGGTTTGTTCTTCATTGCTGTTCACTTAAATTAGCCCTTCTAACTGAGGCATCATAGCCCAAGTCCTGGTGTGAGGAGAGGTACTTCGTGAAAATCAGAGGAAAATCTCTCAATGATCTGCGTGAGGTAAGAAGGGTTACTTTTTAAGTCCCAGTTTTCAAAGAAAAGGATTCAGATATTGAACCTGTATAACCTCAATAAGTGATCTGATTTTCAGCAGTGCTGTCCTATGCTTCTGATCTAGGTGCCTGAGTATATACAAACATCAGTAGAGGCTCTTATGTTTGGAAAGGAAAAAAATCATCCCAAAAAACCCTACCAAAAAAACCCACAAACAAATACCCCAACAAAACCCCAAAATTCTCCATGCATGATTAATACTTGCAGAAAAGTGAGAGTTTAGAAAAGCAGGTGAGATGAGCCCTAGTGCTTGGAATAACCAAAATTTCATTTAATGTGGTTGTTACAGTACTGTGATCACCAAGACTTTAGGAATCTCGATGCTATGAGAGGAAAAGGGGATACATATAGGTGTAACACCAGCACTGTTTGCCTCTTCAGGGTGGCACACCTGACTCCTGTTCACAAAAGAGGACTTGGACATTTTGTACAACCTCACTCAAATCAGCGTCCTGCTTGCACAAGGATGCAGGAGATGGGCCCAGGGGCTCCCTACTGGAAGCAAGTTTGTCTGTAGGATTTCAGACACAGAAATATTTTACAGAAGTTCCACAGAAAAGATCCTTCTGCACAAAGCTCTCTGTATAGATGCATGGAGGCAAACAGAAAACACAAGACTAATAGAACTGAGGTTGCACTGGAGATAGTTTTTAAAAGCCAAGGGATAACTCTGTGACTAGTAAGCAGCAGTCAGGCACTAGATCATGAAATACTGCACTTTCCCTGGTTAAGCTGCAGAAGTTTTTGGAAAGCTGTGAACTCCCACCTGAAAAGTAGTAGGCACATTTCTGAGAAGGACAGAAGGATAGGATGGTGCCTGGCTGCTGTGGCTGCTGCTGCAGGAAATTTGACCCTCCTTTATTTGTGTGAATTGTAATGCTTTTCTGCTCAAGAAAAACTCTCTCAAACTGCTCCTCTTCCTGGGAGCCACTCTAAGCACTGCAACAGTAACCAGAAAGCCCTAGACTATGGATTTTATTACAAGCCCGTCATAAATCCCTACAAGTCTTCTGAGCTGCATTATGCACATTTCAAGTCCCTTATTGCTGTAAAGGCATCCCAACACAGCACTTCTGTTGCTACACTCACTGAGTTTGAAGCTTGCAAGACTCAAGCAGGAAATTCACAGACCCAAGCACTTTGCCCGATACACAACTCACCTATCCAGAAGATGATGGTAATTGTGTCTTTTTTCTCTGAATCTCCCATAAGCAGTGGTCTCAATATCACTGCTCACAAGTCCTGTTTTATCACCTTATGGGTATGAGTTTCAAGTATAAAACAAGATGATTCACAAAGATCAGAGGGAGAAATCTTAATTCAGATTTATTTTGCTGAGCTTTAAGCTTTTATTTTATATTAATGGGTCATTTTAGAAATAGCCTTAATTTTCACCATTTGAAGATGAAAAATAGATGCAGGGTAGTCGTAGTATGAATATGTTGAATAATAAAAGACTCATATGGTTACACAGCACTGTTATTAGTTAATATTCAAAATAGGCAAAGCTACCTACTAGTTCTAACAATTAATGAACAAAAGAGAATGACAATATATTTGATTGATCTATAATGCTCTATCTACTGAGCAAACTATTAAGAGAAGGAAGAGAGTTTGATCAAGAATTTGTATCCTGTAAAAAATCTAGCATTTGCCGTTGACCTAAATTTGCATGAAAGAATTATTTAGGATTTTCAGGGAATAGAAATATTTAAAAGTTTTAGTTTATAAACATCCAAAACTAGCTTTTGTGTAACAGATCCATTCCACTACGCTCAGCTAATACGAAATTTTTTGTTTCAAATCAGACCTCTCTTGAGCACCAATAGCAGCACACTTCAACATGCCTGAAATTCAGATTCTCTCCTACCTGCACTAGATTGCACATTCCACAATATTCACAGTCAGGTGAGGTAAATTCAGACTGCCACCAGAATATAATCCCACGAAACAGTACAATGATAGAGAAACAGGACTAAAATTTTGTCTGACAGCCTAGCCGACCGAAAATGTTTCAAGTCAGTTCAGAATTTCTGGTTCTGCCTCAAAGGATGGGAAGTCCAACCCTGGGGTTCAAAATAATGTATTCAGAGAAAAAGGCCTGCAGCCCAGTGGTGTATTCTGTCATCTCTCCTCAGGTTTTCGCTTTCCCAACTCAAGCATTGGAAATGCTGCAAAGTGGAAAGGACACGCAGGCTTCCAGGCCTTGATCCTTCACTTGGGCCATGTAACACGAGAGAGGTCGGGGTGTGACATACCATCACCCCCCCATAATCTGGGGGACAGGTTAAGGTGTGTTGTGTGATGCTGTCTTCCTGTCTTAGTTCAGGAAAACCAAACACTCCAACTCAGCTTGAAGTGAATCAACAGTTTAGATTTTCCTGCCTTTTTTTTCTCTCCCATCATCAAAATTTTTCTGGGGGAAATCTCACTTGGTAAAAATTCCACTTTTCTTTGGAAAAATCCTACTGAGAGAAAACTCCCACACAGCAATATTAGTGACCTCAGAGATAACTAGCCATGTCCATGCTGGCTCCCAGCCTATCTTCTCTGCATCATTTGAAAAGCAACACTCCTTGTGCTGTCCAAGACAGCCTGGTCAAGTGGCAAAGTGAGTTGCAGAGCTGTCATGCTCAAAGAAGGTCTGCAGCTTGGATGTCCATTCTTCCCGCTGCTGCTACAGCAGCAGAGGGAGTCAAAACGCTATTGCAAGATACTCATGCCTCAAGACGTGCAGGTTTCACATGAATTAATGCAGCTAAAAAAACCCCAATAGGCAGAGGGGGTAATTCATAGCAGGGGAGGGTCAGGTAGTTGGAAGGAGGACTTCATGTGAAGCCCTGCTTCATGATCAGGGGTATTTAGATAGGACTGCAGTAGTCTATTTATTCAGGACAGATTTAGACTCATTTTCTAGCAGCATGCACACCTAATGTAAGGCCAGCAGAAGAAGTACTGTCATAGTATTAATGAGTTTTTAATCTGTTAATACTCAAGCACAGAGAAGTTAAGTACTGGTCCAAGACCACAAAAGCCTGGTGATTAAAACAAACCACTGAGTCAACGGCACTCCCAGATACTGAATCATGGCAAGCCTTTTGATACTAGCTGGGAATGCAGTTGTATACCATACACATCTGCATGCTTTCTGCAAAGCCTGCGTTGATGTTAGGCAGCCTGGATGAAGATGTTTTCACTTTGTTAGATGCTTAACACAGCTACTGAATATAATAGAGCTGTAGGATCAACACCTTTTGGAAATGCTCTTGCCACTCGTCTTCTCTTTTATGTGATCCTTAAATCCTTTCCCCCTGCACACTCAGGGCTATACTTGTGTATCATACTCACTGCAGCAGAGCCCTGGGAACAGTGCATTCTCTTGACTCAACCAAACTCTGCAACCCTATTTGCCTCCCACTTCTCTGGGCTCAGCCTTCAGCTTCATAGCTTAAATTGCTCACCCTCAGGCATAGCACACTCGACTGTCATACTCTTGGGAATAAAAGCATTTTGGTACCTCAGTTGCCAGCCCAAGCTGATGACAGGGTGAGACAAATTTCCACTTTTTCCTTTCTCCCGTCTGTTACATGTTAACAGGCAATCAATTAGGGAGCCACAGGGAGAAAGAATATGGCTGAGCTGGGGAGAGGAAGCTGGAGGGAAGCACTCCCCTCCCGTCTTGGGATTAAGTCAGCTGACATATCACCCAGCTGATACAGGCTCCAGGTACTGCTACCATGCATCATTTTCTCTTGATTCTCCCTGAAAACCCTTCAAAAGTTCCTATGTTATTTTCTCTTTCTCCAAGTCTCTTCTGCTTTGCCACAGTATCGCTCCCATGAGGAGTCAGTGATCTGGTGTCTTCCTGTATTAGGAGACCTAGGACTTTGCTTCAGAATGCTACCCTGTCCCTCCTTTTGCACATGGATGTGGCTAAAAGAAACACTAGGAAGGGTCCATGTGCTGGAGAAGGGATGGAGTCAGTGCTGACAGTCAAAAGGTCACAATCACAGAGATTCAGCAATGACAAATCACAGAAACCCTGGTCGGGAACAGGCCAATGCCTAGAGATGGCCATGCTTTCCACAGGGCTTAATAAAGAAAAAAGAGTCAGTGGGGCAGAGCGATCATTTCCACAGCTGGGTAATAGTAAGGAGAAACAACTAAAATCTAAGAAAACAAGCTAGAAATAGTGACTTTTGCAGAGACCTGGGATAACCTGCACTCTGTACCGCTCCAGAGTTAAACATTCCTAGCAATAGAGTGTAATCAGATCCATTTAATTAACAAAATGAGTGCTCTCTCCACGTATGCATTTCTTTCATTTCACAGGAGTCAAGGAAGTGTTGATGTGATGGACTGACCCAGCCAACAGCTAAGTAGACGCACAGCTGCCTCCTCACTGGACTCCTGTCCACAGTCAGCACACCTTACTTGAGCAAACTCAATACGCTTTCCACTGAAAGATGAATGATCCTGTCTTTTCCAGTTAGTGTAGGAAATAAAGGGAGTATCTGTTCATCCAGGCACGTTTGCTCACATGCGGCACGCGTATGTAAGTACATCCAAGCACCCATGGATACTGGAGGTTGCCTGGATGCACTCCTGCTTTTGGCTATATTGCTGTAGCCGTGTGTGTGCACATCTACAAGCACAGCTTTGGCAGTCAGGACACAGCCATACCCCTCATGTGTGAATTGTACATGAAGCAGCAACACACTGCAATCACCTACACATGCATGCACTGAGGTTTACAAAATCACCTGAGGAATTTCTCATCCTTAGTAAGACTGATAAAAACTGGATATCTTTATCTTCTTCAGTGCCTAGTTTTTTTATCTTCAAAGAAGCTGCACCTTAATGAAATAGGTTGGTGGAACTGGAAAAGGAGAAACACAAGACTGACTCTCATCCAAGTGCTCTGTCCAGATTTGTCCTGAGTTTTGTATGGAGTTCATGGCTACATATTTAGACTGGTAAGACAAAGTTAGAATCTCTCTACCCTTATGGTGCTGGAGCTTTCACCTCAAGGTGCAGAAATGCCATCTCTTGGCAGAGGCATCTATTCTTCAAATGGGCCTTACAACATCTTTAGAATGCAAAGCATTTCCTTTCCAGGCCCTACTCCACTAGCTGCCACATTCTCAGAGTATCAGTGCCACTAGCAGAGACAGGAAGATCCCCTAGTCCAGACACCTGGATCTGATAGCCAGTCAGGCTAGAAACTTGGCAAAGGTTCCTACCACCACATAGCCTAAATTCATGTCCATGTTAATTTGGAAGGACCAGAGCTGAGCTGGAGGAAAGAGGGAGCATATAAAAGGATGGAGAGTTAGGTGCTTTACATTCACTCTCCCTTTCGCCCTTTTATATGACACAGCAGTCTCTGCAATGTCTGGGGCCATGTCCCTTTATTTCTATGGAGTGAATGCCTCAGTTTCCGTTCCTTCTCACCATACCTTGAATAGTCCTCTTGAAGAAGGCTTTGCATGCCTCACAGGAAGCCACGCCGTAGTGGTACCCAGAAGCAATGTCCCCACACACCAGGCACAGCCGCTTGGGGATTGCGTTGAGCATGTACTCGCACTTGGTGGGTGAGTCCTCCATGATGGCGCTGGCGCAGTCGTCGTAACGCTTACGGCAGGCCCCGCCGCCAATCCCCGTGCCATTGAACATGGGTGGTGAGTCTAGGCCATTGGGGTGGCCACCCATGGCGATGCCGTAGCCACCGCTAGCGTCGGAGGAGCCGCTTGGGCTGTGGTGGCTGATGGCATCGATGCCAGAAGATGGGCTGGAGGGCTCGGTCTTGATGAAGGACCCACAGCTGGAGGAGAGGTGCCGCTCCTCCGTGGCCATTCTGCCGAGCAGCCTGCGGGGAGAAAGCAAAGGCACTCAGCAACCTCCTGGCCAAACCCAGCTCCAGAGTCAAAAGAGAGCCCTCCTTTTCCCACCCCAGTCCAACTCCAGCTGGCTCAGACAGTTCAACCCCCCACAGGTTCTTCTTCAGGAGTATCAGTACAATTCACTAAGAACTGCAGGCGTGCTCCCCACAAACTCACACTAGAATAAAGACAAGGCTCTTCGTGTAGATCATAATTTCAGGCTGTTCACAGGCTGCAGTGCTGGGAAGGGGCATCAGTACTGTTAAGGCACAATCTACCCAGAGCACCATCTACCCAAGACAGCAGAAAGAAATGAGCTTGCCTGTAGCAGACCAGGTGAAAAAGATGTTTGGTTAATTCAGAATGTGCTGTCCCAGCTTTAAGCAAAATATTCAGTAGCAGACCCTGCAGAAAGGACCTGCTCAGACTCAATTTTCAGTTTTTCTTTTGTAATACAGAAGTCTTTGATTAATTTTCAAGTTTGATTGCTTCTGTCACCCCACCTCACCCTCCACCCCACCCTGCTGCACTATCATCACTAAAAGAAGAAGAAGAAACTAAAGGAAAGTCATGTGATCAAAAGTTTATTTCTGGCTCAATCTTAATCTTAATCTTTCTTCTATTTAGTATTGGGCTTTTGCATGGACACACAAATTCCCACTTTTTAAAGAGCGGGTTGCACTCTTAAGTTTATGGAAAGAACTTTACCAAATTTTCAAGCTCTTCTTATTTCTTTTAGTCATAGCTAGTCTTATTCCTTATATAAATGTTCAGTCTTTTTTTGGAACTCTGCTAAATTTTATGATATTTACAGCAATGAGTTCCAGGGCTTACTTGTGCAGTGTACGAACAAACAAAAAAACCACACTTTTATTTGCCTGTAATGTATTCGCAGCCTGTCAGACTCCCTGAACATCTCCTGACTCTCCTTCTCAGGAAATGTGGTTTTGCCATGTTCTCCTCATTCAGTTCTTCATTGTCTATATAATTGCTCTTCACACAGAAGGTTTTGCAGATCTCTTATCTGCTTCATCATCCATTTCTGAACTTCCTCTAGTCTGGCTATTTCTGTTCAGTTCAGAACAGAGCTCAATGAGCCAGCTCCTCAGCAGCATGAAACTGGCACTGCTCCATCACTTCTCCAGCTGAAGGTCTGGACAATAGTCAAGACAAAGGCACGCCATCAATTACCTAGTGACATTACAATATTTGCAATGTTATTTTCAGTCTATCTATTATGTAACTCCTTGCATTGTTTGCTTTTTTCTCTCTTTAAATGAAAATCAAATTACCATTTCTTCAACAACAAATATCAGGAGTTACTTACTGCAATGCTCAGATCTTATTCCTGAGTTGCTACAGTTAATTTAGAATCATTAAGATGTATGAAAAATCAAGTTAATGTCTTCTGGTGTGCAATGTTTTGCAATAGTCAACAGTGTATTTCATCTGCCACTGTGCTGTGCAGTCCACACACCCAGCTTTATTAGGATCCTCTGGAGTTCTTCAGTCTTCCTTGATAATTTGATTTCATCTGCAGTCTCACTGTTCACCCACTTCCCAGATCATTAGCACATGGATCAAACACCACACCACTGATCTATGTGGGTGATTCATGTTAACCTTTATCATGCTGAAAATTGACTTCTCTTTCTTTTCTGAGTAGGGTATGTCCACCCGTTCTTTCTGTCTGACACTTTTGATAATAGTATTAACCTGAGAGGTTAAATTTTCCCTTCAGCAAGACAATTTGTCAAAGGCTTTAAGAAAAACTAAACGTGCATTTTCTTGATGACATGGCCAAAGAATTCTGACTGACTGGGGATGCTTGACTTTTCTTCTTCGAAGCTCAGCTTGTTTAGAGTTACCATACCATGGTCATGTTGGCAATTTCTATTTCTATTTCAGTTTCAGCCTATTTATCTGGTATTTGTGGCAACTCCTTCTGCCAAGAGTTCAAATCCATTAGGGGACAGGACAAAATATTCTGTGAATCAGCAAGGCTAGAGTGCACACTTACATATATCACATCTGTGTGTCTGTTGATAGGAATATAAATGTTTGATATGCAGCAAATTCACAGTCCTGCATCCTTATGATCTCATTCGACCCAAGTATCTCCTAATTTTCCCTTCTCTGTTTCATCCTCAATGTTTGACCTCATCTCCTATCTCTGGGATCGATCAGACAAGTTTGTTATTTGGCAAGACTGTTGACCTTGAGAGTATGGGCAGGCATCTCATGTTCCTCAGCTGCTTTGCCTGGTGTTACTTGAGAGGAATCCACAGCTTGGTCCTTCTCAGAGACAGTGTGATGAGTTGATAAATGCCCATGCTTTGCCCAGAGGGCTACAATGAACTAGAGGTCATGGAGCAGTTACAGAAATTGCTGCAGGTGCATTCATCTCTATTCCCACAGGGCACCTAGACAGATTGCAGATCTTCTGGTATAATGCCAGCTGACTGTGTGGAGGAAGATGAAGCTTTGCTAGCTGAGACAAGATCTTAGCATCTCACAGCAAAACTGAAACCTGCTGTGCTGGCCAGGTTCTGGAACCTCTCCCTACCTGAGAAGTGCATCTGTGGTAAAGATACGAAGATCACTGGACACAGCAACATGAGATTAGGGTCAAAACAGAAGGCAAAATAACCACAAAACACTGTTCCTCATTGTGGAACTTCATATTAAAGGAGCTCGAGTTGTAATTTTAAAGGCACACAGAGAAAAACACTATGAAAAAGGTATGACAAGGAGATGAGCTGCACTGGCAGGTTCTGTCAGTGGAGTCCAAATCCCAGGTTCTGTTTCTTTAAATAGCCCAACATTCACAGAGGACCTCCAGAGGATTTACTGAGGTATTTACCTCCACTGGAGAGAAAGCAAAAAGCAAAAAGAATAAAACAGAAAAAAACCCCAAACCCCCCAAACAAACAAACACAACAAAAGCAAAAAACCTGGGGAATTAAGGAGACTTCCTCCTCAAAGCATGCAAGCAGTGACTGTTTGATGGTGAATCAAGGTTAGCAACAAGACCCCTACATCCTTAGAGTTGAGGACCCCCCGTTCCCTTCCAGGAGACAGCAATACATAGGGAGTTCTGGTTAGATGTGAATGGAGTTCTGGTTAGATGTGAATGGAGTTCTGGTTAGATGTGAATGCATGCTTGGGAGGCATGCTTAACAACAAGACAGATCAAAGATTACAGCTAAGGTGACTCCAGCCATTCCAGAGAATGTATTTTTCTTTTCTGGCCTCTTACTTTCTGCAAGTCTCATGGAGATCCCGTGCTGATTTTTAAACAGAGTCAGAGTGTCCCCTGGCAATGAGATACAACGTTTTGAACTTCAAGAAGAACAGCTAAATGTTTTTTGCAAAGAGTTCAAAGTGATGAACAGCCATTTTGCTCAGCTCTAGTTACCTTAATAGGAATGTAAAAGGAGAGAGACTTGATCCAACTCTCCTCGGCGCTGGCACAGGAAACTCCGTTACTATTTCTGTGCCCATGTAACAGGCTTAGAGGTTCTAAACATTTCGTTCTTTTCACCTTTCCTCATCATAGGTCATTCCTTCTAATCCCTTTAGCATCTTTATGGTGCTCCTCTGGAGTTGTTCCAACTTGCCTGGGTCTCTGTTGCAGCAAGGTGCCCTGAACTGCACAGCGCAATGCCACAGCACTACAGGGAAGTCACTCTGGAAAGTACACAGCCAGGAAGACATATGGACAAGTGAGCAGTAGCTTTGCCAGACATCAGGTTGCACATCAGCTCACATAATTTGATAGCCACTGTGTCACTGGGACCTCTCTGAACATAAGCTGCTTTTGCTACCACACTCTGCACAACATGAAATTTGGAGATTCTTCTTGTTCCAAAGTAGATCCAGTATCATCTTTGAACTACACGGTGCTAATTGTCACTTGTTTCACCAAAACCTGTTTCCAATGCTTATTTTTTCAGCCTAGATCTTCATTTTTCTACTCTGATTTTTTTTCTAGTATCTTTTAATTCTGTCAACTGTAAATTTGAAAATGATCACTTTTACAGTTTCTTCCAGGTCACTAATGAATATTTACAGTCAAAGCACTGCCCTTTTGGGCACCACCTTTGCAAAAGGATAAAGAATATCTCTAACCCTTCTGTTTACACTCTGTCATCAAATCCATGATTCATTTCACAGGATTTGTATCAAAACCAATTAGATCTAATTTCCCTAATAAGATTTTGCACAGCTTTGTGTCAGAAGCCCATGCATGGTCCAGAGTCAGTCTATTCACTGCATTCCTTTTGCCCACTAATTATCTAATTGTATCAAGAAAGGTTATTGTCTCCTGTACTCCTGTTTCATAAACCCACTGCTGTTTATCACTAACAATGCTGTTAGCCTTTATGTGCTTGTAACTGCCCTCAGACAAGCATGAGCCGACCTCAGTGATTCTGGATGTAAATTTGGTTTAGACCAAGTCGAGATCATGCTTTAGGTTTTGATCCATTAAAAATGTTCTCTCCCCTAGGCAGTGATGTTGGTTAATGTTGCAAGTTTCCTCAATTCTTCTCCAGCCTTTCATCTTTTACTATTTCTCTACTATGGCTGGTATTTAGCCATTAAGGGCTTATGTGTTTAACACTCTCTTGAGAACAACAGCAATAACAAGAGTGGGAAAGATTGCGAGATGGACAGGACCAGAAAGGGGCAGAAGACTAGAATTATAAAATTAAGTCAATAAATACTGACCCAACTTTTTTCTTTTAAACTTCAAGGATTACAAGTTTGGGATTGACGTAGGTAAGGCTATTTTATTGCACATTCTTTGAGGTTATTTTTTGCCAGAAATAGTAATTTGTAGCTGCATTCACCTCTCTACCTCTCTTCTGAACATGGAAATTACAAGAATTCAGTAGTCTTTATCTACAAGCCTTCACGTGACTCAAAAGAAAACAAGGCCCACCACTCACACCTGCTTGGCAAGACAGGCAGAACATCCAATTTTGTAATGAAGGTCACTTCTCCCCACCAGATTTTCTATCAGCTAAAGGTACCCACAATTCAGTAACTGAGTAGCATCTGAGCATCCAAGTGTTTATGCAAATATAAGTATTTGACCCTCTACATTCTTCATGTAGCACTCGCTATTCCAAACTGGATCAAAAAAGTTTAGTGGCAACACTGCTGCCTTAGTGGCTGAATCCTCATCTTCAACAGGAAATGCAAGGATAGTTCAGTTATATACTCCAGTTTCCTGGAGAAAGGTAAGGAACGGGCATCAGAAGTTCTGCCAGGTAGGTGCAGGCCCTTCACCAGTATTTTCTGATTTAGTCACAAAGTCACCAACTCAGCATGTTGGAGATTTCCAACAATGAGACTGAAATTATCATTAAAATGAATATCGAAATACAGCTGTAGAACTCGTATCAGCTGATGGACGGGGAGAGCGAGAAAACACTCAGGCCCTACTCAGGAAAAACCTTCTCTATTCTGAGCACAAGCAGAAATGTAAAAGGTCAGAAATGGGCTTTTTTTCAGGTGTTTCTCACAGTGGATATGGATTCCAGACAGAATGAAATCCTGATTTTCTAAAGTTCCATAAAACAGAAAACCCTGCAGGTAAGATGCTTGTATAGCTTGTAATTTCCAGGTGCCATATGGCTGTGCTTGTAGAATTGAACTTTAGTTCTGAAGTCCTCACAGTAGATTCAAGTTTTACTGACAAGACCTGAGAAGTCTGCCTGTATAAAGCTGCTCACTTCAGGCACCAGCTTGTGACAAAAGCACACTTTGGATTGCACAGACATTTTTAAACCAGTCATGAAAGACAAAAGTAGCTTTAATCTGCAGAAACACATATGATAAGAGAGATTAAACATCCAACCTCTTTTCTGGTACAGACCTATTTCTGCTATCAGTATTTGTCAGCTCAGTTGACATAAACCTGCACTGCATGTGTAAATGGGATGTGCACATCATGGACAACACAGACTTTGTGTTTTTTATGGGCCATGTGAGAGAGGTTTGCAACCCACAGAGGACTGACAAACGATGTAGATCAGCTTCTCTAACACTGGCTGCAACTCCAGTAACAAGCCAAATTTTGTTAGGTGTTTTTTCTTTAGGTACAGGAGACAAATAAATAATGTTTTCCAAGTTGCAGGCTAGATGTGACAGCTGCAATAACAGCCAGCGTAATTTTAGGTCACATATGCAAAGAGTTAATGTGATGGAGCTGAGCCACACCTGTTGGTTGACCTACTCTTACCATGGACTGCTCACAAACATGCTCCCACCCCTGCCTCACCGAGAACACCCACCAAAGTACTAGGGGGGCAAGGGATCAGCACCCACAATGGTTTCTCCATATGGACTTCAAATGACAGAGCCATCATTTAAAGACTTCTTCTATACTAAGAGCTCTTCTCCATTCAACAGTCCAAGAACAATGGGATCTGCCAATGTGCCTCTTTACTCCTGTACAGTGGATAACTGTGGGTAACTCAGTCATATCAGGAATATTTTCTGGGTTTATTCTATCATAGAGGAACATATACTGTTCCCAGGACAAACTTAATTTCTCTCTGAGAATAGGCAAGAGCTTGGGTAGTACAAGCATGATGGGCACGATCATAAACATAAACCACTAAGTTACCAGTGCATAGACTTTAGAGATTTTTTTCTTTCAATCACAGTATTTTCCACTGCTATAAAGGACAAGAGTCAGAACCTTAGCTTTATCCAAATATTTTTCTCTGGAGTGCAGATCTGATTTCTAAGAGTTGTGCCATGTTTCCTAGTGATGGCTCCCTTTGGTTTGCATGGGTTATACTCCTGTTCTGTAGAATGTGGCAAACATTGACAGTTTTCAGGGCATTTGTCCATAATATGCCCCCCCAATACTACATACTTGTCTTTGGACATGCTAGTGCTCACATTCTGGCTCTTACACAAATAGTACTTGCTTGTCTAATGCCCAGCAGACATTTTATCCCTTTGACCCATTGCATAACCAGAGCCCAGTTACATATCGGTAGATCTTCTCTAGCCCAAGTTAGCTCATGCTGAAATAAGCTGCCACAGCAAACTGTCTGGAGGCTGCTTAAAAAATAAAAAAGGCTCTAATGGGCAGAAGACATTATGGATTTCCTACTAGCGTTCATCCCTCTCCTCATTACTGTAATTTCTCTTCACCCTTAACAACAATGGTCTTGCTAGTAAATGGTAAAAAGTATTACACAGATGAAGTGACAATTAATCTGGAGGTGTGACACATATTATCAGTTCACTCTGTTATTAGCACACTGCCTTTTGGAGGTACCTTGCCCTCTGGTGTACTTAATGGCACTCCCTCCAGAGTGAACTGCCTTAGCGCTTGAGCTAACGCCTCTTGCTTATACTTACTGTTGATATCACAGCAAAACAAGGACCAGGATTGACCTGCAGTTCACTATTTATCCAAATTCTACTACCACCCTTTCCCCCCGTTCACACGTTATCATTCTGTGTTTCACATTTCTACTTCTTACTCCACTATTTCTACATTCACAACAGTTCAACAATTTTGCCTGCACACAGCAAAGCTGCAGCTCAATCCCTGTTGAAATACTCAGCTAGACCTTCATTTCTTCTTGAGTGTCTTTCTTTATACTCTGCCTATCTAGAGCATTTATAATCTATATCTAAGCACCTTCAGTGTCCTTCAGACACTTGTGAATGAGACTCATACAAGAGGAGGCTCAGTAGAGCACATTTCAAACACTTACACATCAGAATTTTGCTTCCACCTTTTCAGATGAGCAAGAAGAGGAAAACCTCCAGCACTGCCATTCATACCACACTTTCTTTTGCATCCCAGCGTGACCCAGCATCTCATCTCCCGTAGACCTTTTCTTTGACTCTGTATCCTCTCAGCATTTCTGAGAGAAAATTGCCACCAGTGCAAATTCTTCAGCCTGCACTTCCTGCATTTCAAGGTATTCATTGAAGACATCCCCCTTCAACCTTGCCTACAATTAATGGTGAACAATGGCTTGAAAAAAGAGAGACCCAGAGGTATTGCTTAATTTTTCTAAGTGTTTGATGAAGGAGTTAGTATGGGACATATGTATCAAGGACATCACCCTAGAAACAAATGTGAAAAGAGACCTAGGAATTGCCATTTCTTTAGGAATACTAGCTTACTAAAGGAGGACTTTGGGTTTACTGAGAAAATCTGAACCTGAGTATTCTTCAACCTGGATGCATTTAGAAATTATCTGATTTTGAGCTGTTTATATTTTTTGGGAAGGTTTCTGTTTCTTATGCTTCAACAACACAGTTGTAGTGGGACTCTGCCTCCTCCTCTCATGTTTGCCAGGACAATCCAGACAGAATAGATGAGATTTGCCTAGATTCCACCTGTAGCTCTCAGAGTAATCTGTAACTAAGTGCCTCATAATTAGAAACATTGCTCAAAACATGACAGATCTTGAAAAACTGACTGTGGTTAGTTCCACATAAACTATAACACAGGAAATAACAAAGAGCAATTAGTGCTTTTCAATTTGACTTTTTTTTTTTTTTTTTTTTAACCCTGACTCTCGGAAAAGGATTTTTAAGGTGATACAGTAGCAAAGCAAGGTAACTGTGAGAGCAAACACTGGATCTGGCATAGGAAGATGTCCTGGAATCACTGGAAAAGTGTGGAAGTGGGAGTCAGTTGGGCTGTCAGAGCAGGCAGAAGTACAGGAGAACTACATGGGGTCAAGGACAAACAAGAAACCTGTGAACCACAGTGAGGCTGAGATACAGCACTGGAAAGAGCAGAGAAAGGGAGTACATAGAGGTAACTGTAGACCAGGCTCCTCTCCAGGTAATGAATACCACAGTTGTAAGGCAAATAGGTGACACATGGAAACACTGGTTTCATTCTGCACACCTTAGACTGCAGTAACATGTAGGATTATCTTCAGCTTCCTATTTAGAGTAACCTCAAGATTCAGTTTTGCTGAGCCTTCAAACTTCACCCTTTAGTAGGCATTTAGCAGATCTCTTGCCACACACTGCATATATTAAGTAGGCAGCTGTATCTGACCCAAATTCCAGCTTCTAACCCTAATGACTTATTGTAAACCCATTTCATTCATCCATCTTCCCGACTGTCCCCATTTCTTTTGACTGACAAAGCAGCTTCCTGTCCCCTCAAGCCCAGCCCTACCTGAGGCCCTGCAGTGTTCTGCATTCTTACTTGCCTGAACCAAGAGATGAGGAGGAGACCATGGCCAACAAATTGCTCCTTACACAGAAACTGTACAGCAGAATGAAGACATCCTTTTCCCCAAAACTCTGCCAAACTTGCACATTCCTTTCTCTAGATTAAAAAAATTCCACCAAACATAAAGCCCCAAAAACCTAGTTCAAACCAAAAAAATTCTAAAGCAAAATACTTTTTAATTACTTAAATATTCCTCACAAACCGGCATTACAATAGGAAAATTTAACTAAATGTGATTACAAAAACCTCACAAAAATCTCCCTTTCTGTCACAGTTAATAGATTGTTTTCTCATCCCATGAAGTTTTCACTTTTCCCTGCTACTGTTTTTGGACAAGAAAGAAAGAAACACAAGCCTGCAAGCTCTTCAACCTCAGTTTCTCTGCCTTTTCCTTGTCTTAAGCATCCCTACTAATGGCCAAGCAGAAGCTTACTGGCAGACGTAGCAAAGCAGACAGGCAGTCAGGCACCTGCAAAGAAGCTATAGAGCTGCTTCTACACTTTCATATAGTACCTTTCTGAGATAGGTTTAAATGTTACATAGCTTTATTTTGTAGAGTGTCTGTGTATAGCAGTTATGCATACATGAAATAAATTTATTGTGCAAATACACACAAACCCCTTCTCTCACATTGCTCCTTTCCTCATCACGTGGATGGCACCTAGATACCATTCCAGCAGCTTTGCTATAGAAGCCAAACTATGACTTCATACTTCCTGATCATCACCGTGAGTGTTCAGACCTTTACAGCAAACATAATGCAGTAAAGCAAAAACAAACAATCAAAAACCCACTGCCTAACTGAGCCACATATCCGGAGTCTGCACCTTGAGTCACAGTCCTGTGTCTATCAGAGCATAAGAGGAAGAAGACTTCACAAGATTTTACATATGTCTGCACTCTGTCATATCTCGTATTTAAGAACTGTCTGTCCAGAAACCAGGTCTGGAACCCTTTGCTGATGCAACTAGGAGGGGGGTTGCCCTCTTCAAAGAAGGGACCCAAAAAGAAGCAGATTTCAGATACTGACGGCCTGGTGTGACCCAACCCAAACCAGCCCACCCTGACGGCATGTCCTCCCTGCTGTGCTTGTTCCCTTTGCCCTTGGAATGCTATCACTTGTTATCACGCTGACTTCTCCAGATGGGGCATTTTGGCTATTGATCTGATAAATAAACAGCCTGCTCGCTCGATCAAAATGTTATTTTGCATTTCAATTACTGTTCGCTAATGCAACCTTCATCCCGCCAAGAGTGCTGCTGGCAATGACACTCGACCTGGCACAGGCATTTGCAAGCAAATTCGGCAGCCCCCGCTGCAAGCACCTAACGGGATTACCAACCTCCATTAGATGCACAGAGAGAGGAGAAGATGGGACAGGCAGTAGTGGGCTGAAGGGGAACAGACACACGCAGAACAGAAGGTGTGAGCAACCTGGACAAGGGGTAGGGATACGCAACAACACAGCTTTACCAGATATTTTGACAGTGAGAGGTCTTGGAAGCTAAAGACTTTGCCTCCAGTGGACAACCCCAACAGCTCATAGCAGATAGACTGAGCTCACTGTGAGTGAGCCATGCAAGAATTCAGAGCAATGGGAAATAGAAATCAATGTCTGGTGACAAGCCAGCAGTGAGCACTGCAAACCCATCAGGGCAAACAGGGTCAATTCCAAAGCAAGTTCTGGAGCCTGGCTCCACCAGGGTTCAGTATGCCCCGGAGATGAATGCAGAATGCTGTGTGTAAACCTGCGGGGAGGAAACCCTCCTAGTCCTTGCTGGATTCTTCTGGGAAATATGACTGCCTCTGGAGAATCTGGTGGTGATACAGGGAGAAAGGGGCATCCAGAGGTGTTGCTAAGAGATGGATCTTTGTCAGGTGTTGATCTCTATTAATTCAGCACTCTGCATCAGGGAATCCTTTGCCAGAACCACAAACTGGTTTCACTCAAACCCTGTCTACAACAGGAAGCACAACACAAACCCCAAGTCGGGAGCAGCCACCAGCACTGAGGTCAGGCGTGCCCATATGGCTGTGAGACAGCTTCTAGTCCCAGACTCTTCTGGTCACATGACATACTTCACCAGGTGGTTAGTTTTGCACCAGACTCCTGCATGATGCAGAACATACCTTATCCCCTTTTCTCTTTCCTACCTAAAACCCTAAATGAAATGTAACATGCATGACAAAGTGACAAAGCTATTTACCAATGCATGCAAATGCTGGCCAGTGCTTTCACCATCCCATGCATAGTTTGCTTGCCTGGACTTAGCCCCCAGGTGACAAGATAATATAAGTAGTCAAGTAAATGCATTTCTCTCAATTTCCAGAGAGCCTTTGACAAAGATCTTTTGCCAGGCCTGGACAAATTTCTCCCATTTATTACCAGATAGACTGAAACTGCCAGTCATCCAGGACTTAAAAATAAACAAACCCCTGTAACACCCTGAGATTATATAAACAAAATGCTAAGTATAACACACTGAATGAGATCAATGTGATGCATAAAGACAGGATCTATAACTCCACACACTCACACTTCATCTGTTCTGTGTTTCCAGCCTTCCAGTTCCCTCTGCCCTTGGCAAACTTAAGCCAGTGTCCCACACCCATCTCTCTCTAACCAGTCTGTACCGTGGACCTTACTCTCCCAGTTCTGCCTCCATGCCCAACCTTTCTCTGAGCCCACTCTTGGGAGCAGAGTTTCTGGGAATCATTCTACACATCAATCACCACTAGGTAACCATGCCCCAAACACAGCCTAAGGACCCATATGCACATTAGGACTCCTAGTCACTGGCTCTGTTCTTGTGACATGGGGCAGTGAAGTACAGTGTACTGAGCCCTTAAAATGCAGCCAAAATGTCCCAAAGTCTAATTCCAGCCTCAACGCTAACCTTCTAACTTCAGCAAGTCCCTGCAGCTCTCCAGGACACTGCTTCCCCCAGCTGATGTAGTTCTGAAAGACCTACCTCTCAGGAGCACCTTGAGAGTCAAACAGCAACTATGATTGAAAGAATGGAGCATGTAGCTGAGTGTGGTAACCAGAATGATAGCAGATAAATCCTATGCTCATGTGATGGCCTCTGCTCCAGATTATCAACAGAATTTGAACCTCTTTCTTCAGCACCACAGTTTTCAGGTTTGCCTGTGTAAGTAGTGTGAGTAGCTAGTGTTTTCCTGCGTGCAAGCTAGCCAGAGGAAGAAAACATTGGCTTCACAAATCTGTTTCTATAATACACACCAATTCTGACCTCCTCCTACATCCCACTGTACTTTAAGCCCAGTCCCCTGTGACCCAGCCTACACAATAACCTAATCTCTAATACTGCCTAATCCTATCTCCGTCTCCCCACACGCTATTTCACACACCAACTGCCTCCTGATCACATCTCCATACAACTCATTTTTTCATTCTCCTTCGCAATTATAGTTCACTATAAGTTTTTGATCAAAAATTCATTTTTGTTTAAGAACACTACTGTTTCACTACAGAACTAAGTCAATCTTGGCAATGTTTTGTACTGTAAATTTCCAAAACAACTCTAAAAAAATTTAGGTGTTTAATTTTGCTTTGTTCCTAGCACTTTGTTTAGCCTGTCATGTGTTGCCTCATATGTTCTTTGATGAACTAATCATGCACTGTTTCAAGAACATAATGAAACAAAATATTGGAACTTCCTTGAAATAATTTTATTGGAATTTCTACTTTGCTTAAAATTTCAGGTTGCAATCAGATTTGTGATAAAATAACATTTTCAAACAACAAATACTCTGAGAACTAAGATTCTAATTTCTATGCAGCTCCCCTTCCTGTATCTTCCACACAGTCCTCTCTCTGCTTGTGCTTCACTCAGCAGGTCTCTTTTCCCTACTGATACGCATTCAGAAATATGTATGTTCTAATGTACACAGAATGAAATGTTTTTCAAATGTTTTAGGAATGTTTTTACACTTCATGCTATCTTCTTTAGCCAGACAGCAAAGAGAGATGGAGACTGAGCAACAAACTGCATCTAAATCACCTGAAAAGGTGGAACTTTACATAAAAGTTCTGGAAGTTCAAGAGTACCATGGAATCTGTGCCATTAACTCATATAAAATAGTTATCCCGTATTACTCAGGGATTAACCATGTGTCAAGGAGCATCCTGCCACCAAAAATTAATCCCTCTGATCTGAAAGCTGAGTGCTGCTGGAGAAACGCAGTTCCACTTTTCTATCTGGTGCCATTTAAGCTTTATCCCATTCCTTCTGCATCACAATGAAATCACTGCTGGCATGTGATCAGAAGTTCTGAAACCCTGGCTGCCTATCAGTTTACAAAAATTGACCTGGACATTCCATCCACTTTGATGAGAGCCTGAATGAAACTTTCTCATTCACTCATGGTAGGGATTGCTACTTCTTAGCACCTCTGCAAGCCACAAAAAATGCTTCACTTTACAGCTTGCTGAGGAAGAAATGTTGGAATTGAGTATAAGTATCTTACCTGCCACCTGAACCCTAATCAGAATTTTCTAGGTACAGGGGAAATAAATCAGAAGTAGCTGGTACAGTATCCTGGCTCTTCATTTAAGCCTTGCTCTAACTCCTATAGAAATCAAATTGTGATTTCTGTTGATCTGAACAGGAACTGGACTTCAGGTTCTGAAGTCACCTGAATGTTAAACACTGAAGCTATTCCAAGCCCTTTACTGGATTTCTGGAGAAACACTTCTTGTGTTTAACTACTCCTTCTTCAAACCGGCTTTTATTTCAAATGTTCCCAGGAAGGAAAGGAAGGTGAACCTTTCCCAATAGAGGACTTTCTCAGAAATTCCCACTTACACTAATAAACGCTCTTCTCCTGCCAGTCACACTGCACAGATTGATGGCCCTACCCAAACGTTGTGAATCATAGGATACAGTGCATCCATTGACACACCTCCATCTCTGAGTGACATTCACTCGCCTGAGCATCTCTTGGAAGTCATGTGCTGCTAGCTGTGACAGGCTTGTCCACTCTCTGCACTTCACTCCAGAGAGGAAATTCACCAACAACAGGCTCTTTAAACACATCTAATAGGGATTTGTTTCTTTCCTTACATTCATCCTAAGCAGATAAATCAAATCCTAAATGCCTCTGACAACTTTCCTGCTTGCAAAGAGGGGACAAATTCTGTCCATGTTCAAGCAATCTTCTCACTGTCCACTTTCCCAACCCAGAAATAGCATCATTCTCAAAACAGGATGAATTTAAGGAACCCAAGATGCAAATCAAAAGAGTTGCAAGTAGCTAAACTGTCTCCCGTGCTGCACCAACCACCTTCCCAGAGAGAATTTCAGTCCACAAGGTTAACAGCAGTTACTCTGTAGGAAAATCACTGCTCTTCCCAGCTACATCTGAGCTGCCTGTTCTGATTTTCTGAGGTACTGGCTGTGGTGCTGTTCACCCCTTGGCATTCACAGCATATGGTACAAAACAGGCTGAATCAGCAAGGGAGCTACAGCGACTGGATTGCAGTGCTGGGAGAGGTTGTTCCTGACTATGCACTAAGCTGGTGAAAACATGAACTTCAATGTTAGTCTTCCTAATTTTTTGTGCGTAATTTAGCTGAGGTGTTTAAGTTCTTGACAAATCTGCAAACACTTTAAAGTTCCTCTGTCCCTGCAGAACTGCTGCATAGGGTTTCAGGCCACGAGTTGTTGAGAGAGTGCCTTGTAATATGCTCCTTCCAAAAAAAACCCCCAAACACCTGTCATATTTGGCACAGCAAAAACCTCACTCAACTACAAGGTGAGATCCCTCCAAAGAGACTCACGGCCTGAAATCCTGATGGAGGGATACACAACCGGTCAGGTAAGGGACAAGGTTTTAAGTATGAAGGACATTTCCTGCAAATCTATAGTCTTTGATTAGTTTGGAATACTAAAACAAAAGTTGGAGTTGTTTCATCCAGCTTCAACACTGAACAGTAGAAAACAAAGCAAAAGCACTGGCTTGCCAACCAGAGCCATTATTAAGGACCTCCCACCAATGAAGATAAATGAATTTTGGTCACACCTAGTTAAAAAACAGCAAGAAGACACATTTTAAAATGCCACTTTGCATTACAATTCCCTGCTTCACATTGCACCCAGAGAAGTCTGAGCTAAAGCAGCAGTAAAAAAGGAAGGGGGGTTATGGATTCTGGTGTATCCCATCAGAGCAGTGTTTATTCTAATCAATCAACTGAAAAAATAGCAGCTGAGAGTAATTATTAATAATCAAGTAAAATTGGATTATTTCTCTGCACTGCAGTGTTGTCTGGATGGGAAGGCTGGTATAGAAATAAAGTTCATCAGAGCAAGCTATTGAAATAAAATTGCTGACCTCAGCAGTTCATCAGAGAAGGTGGAAAAAGGAACCTCGACCAAGCATATGGTATACTATCTATAGAGCATGACGGCTAACTAAAATAATTACTTGAAGGTGGCTCAACGGCTGAGCTCAGGCATTGAACCAATCCAATTGTAAATCCAAATAAAGGCAGCAAGACCTACTGCCAAAGTCTTCCATTTCTGAGGTATCTGGTTTGTGATTCCTCATTCCTGAAAGCACAGTGAGCTCCCTCTTCCAAAATGAACTGCTTGAGAGGAAGGGCCTCAAACCTGCTCTGAATACGTTGTGTCCTCTGTGTAGCTGTGGTTGAGGCTGATTTTATACTCAAGCAATACAACTGAAACACATAAAGGACCACTCTACCAAACATTTTCAATATACTCAATTCAGGAGATTTGGTGTTACTCTGCCTAACCTAACCACAACGTGCCATTGCACAGAGAGGGTCATATTCTCAAACACAAATACTGAATTGTAACTACCAAATATGCACTTTTACTGCAAAACCAACGGCTCAGTCAACTTCCCTCACAAACACATAGGTGCAATTACATTAGTCCTTTGTGTCCAGGGGTGCCTTGCCTATGCAATCAAATGGACATCCTGTAAATACCTTACAAACACAATTTAAGTGCCTCCACTAGAAAACATAAGGCAGACATGATATTAATGGCTAGACTGGGTATAACCCAGTAAAACTATGTTGCAATAAATGGAATTGTATCAGTTAAAAAAATTGAGGCAGCAAGTCCTAGAACACTATACTCCTCGCAAGAAGAAATACCCAGGGGAATACAATACTGCTACTGAAAGAGGTAGAACGTGGCGTTTTCTGACATCTGTGTGTGCAAGACCTCAGCCATAAAACTGAATTAACACAGCAAACATTTTGTGTTTAACAGCTTACTAATTACATTTTCAAATTAAATATTTACTCCTATCTTGAGTATTTCTATAGCACCCAACAGAATCTCAGATGAGTTACTTCCCCATTTTTTAAACAATTTCTTAAATTAAAATAATTCTTTATTTTAAAAGGGCTGGGGAGAAGCTGGAGAGTTTCTTCTCCCCGTCTCCCCCTCCAATTGGTTGCTACACAACCCCCCCTATATATCATCCAGGAATATGGGATCTGAGGAATGAAGGTTAGCTATAAAGCTGTCAGTGGATGTACATATCTACTCCACTAAGCCTAACAATCCCCAGGGTTAGCTTTTACATATCACCTGGAGCAAAACACCGCTTTCACTGTCCTGCTGCAAAGACCAGCTGTGCTGATCTATTTATTTCCTTCTAACATTTTTTTTTCTATTTCAGGGAGGAAGGAGGATGGATGGAGATACATGTGGTTTAATATTTTACTTCAAGTTGGATCAGTCCTGAAAAGTTTTGATAAGTGTGGATCATCTACCAGAGCAAAAGCATACTATTACTTCTGCAATGTTAGTGTTTGCTTTAAGCACCAGCCCACAGAGCAGGATGAAGGAATGAGAAGAGTAAAAAACAGTTCTGGATAAAGAGCACGTCACGTTCTCTCTATTTGCATGGGAAGAAGGGGTTAAGCCTGCTTTGAGGTTCACTTTGTTCTCTATGGTTTGTGCAAGGCCATCAATCAATCAATCTTCTCTCTTTCCTCCTTTTCTTTTTTTTTCTGGGATCCACTGCAGGAATATCATGCCCGGGATCTTGTTTAAATCCACGACCCTTCTCTGTCAAGTCAATTCTTCCCATCCTCCCTCAAAGCCCCCCTCAAGACACCCCCTCCTCCTCTCCCCGAAAAGGGGCCTTCTGAGCTCGTTTTGCTAATGTATTCTCAAACCAAATTAGGGGCTCTGACTCTCGGTGAAGTTCGTGAGTTAGTTGCCGCGATGCACTGAATTAAAGATACCATCTCGGACTCAAATCAGATTAGAGCCCACACACACACATGCAAAAGCCCACTTTCTAATCAATTTTATAAAGGGCCTTCAGCAGAGATACACTAATGGTATTGAGCTAAGATCTTTAAACTAAGTCTGCAAGAAGTCTGCGGAGATAAAACACACACTGTATTAAAGAGAAAGCTCTTCACTGCGCCCTTCTCACCAAGAACCCTGTGCACATTGGAAGAGCACCTCAGAACACAAACCAGCTCTCCTGAACCCGAGATGTTCCCTCATGTCCTTCTCTCCTCTTCCTACTTCAGACCTTTATGTCCCTTCCTTCATTCACTTCTTGTCAAACTGCAGCAGCAGGTCCCTGCACAGAGGGCAGAGGAGACAGGGGAGCTACAGAGCCCTGACACTTGTTAGGATTAGACTATATTAGAGTAATGGGAACACATTAACTCTTTTAGGCCTGTCACATGAATCTGTAAGAAGTGGGCAAGGTGAAAAATCAGCTGACCAGCTTCAAGGGGAGTTCCTACTTCAGCACAGGTGCCCTGCAGTAACACACAAGACGCTAGGCACTGACACTGAGCACATATAACTGGGGTGCCACAACAGCCACATCCTGACAGAGATGTGATGAAAGGACTCCTTTTAGAGACCAGCTGCTCTGCATGTCCAGCATCTTCATATCCTTTTGTGCTCGTCTCACTTTTAGCAGTGGAAGTTCTCAACTATGGCAGCAGGTTTCCTTCTCTGTAACCAACACTCTGACATGAAAAGTAGTTTTAAGTAAGATAGCCCACAGAAGATGACTGTGAAAGGAAGACAGAAGGGTTTAGAAAAGCTGCAACTGATTATTTAATGGACCAGTTATTGCTCAGTCACCACCAACCAGAGAATAAGGCGACCTCTGAATATTCTGGTTTTGCCAGGTTGCCTGTGTCAGATTGGGGAATAATCTTCTGCTATGTTTTAATGTAAATGTACCTCAAAAGATTTCAAACAAATTAGAAAGCTAAATCTCAGAACCCATCATTAGTCTTTACTTGCTTTCTAGGATGCCATTTCTAACAAAAAAAGAGGGCACTTGCTAAGGTAACAAAGTCTGTATTTCAACAAAAATCACTGCAAAAACTGAAATTCACCAACTTTCTCTAAGCAAAGTAAAGGGACCTCAGCTAGAGAACTGTGGCAGATACAGGGTCTGACTGCTCTGTACAGAAGTCTTGCTGAGCAAAATTTCTCAGTGCTCAGAGGGGCTTCCCTAAGACAGCTCCAGGACTCACAGCACTGTGGAGTTTTACAACAGTCATATGCTGAGAATGACGTCAGTTTTCAATGCAATTAACCTTTCCAGCCTAATGAAATGGCTCTATTGGCTGCAGAGGCAGCAAAGAGCCCCTTGACTCTGGCAGGCTCCTCAGGACAGGTTATCGAGGTTGCAGAGTGTTACTGCTCCACTCCTATTTGCAGGCTGCAGCTAATTGATGCCAGACCTGAAAGGAGTAGGCAATGCCAGACCCAGCGTTGTACTCCAACATCATATTGATCCTTGGGAGCAGGGACTTGGGTCTGTGCCCGTTGATCTGCTGTGTCACAGGCAGCGTTCTTCCAGGAACGTACCCTGGGCAGCAGAAGCACACAGCTGGGAGAAAGAGGAAAGTTCCCCAGATGGGAAAGCATATGGACTACTCCAGGGTTGACACAAAGGCAGCACACTACCTTGTGACTTAGGAAGAACCAGATCTGGGATGGAGCCTCAAGCTTTTGTGCTGTTCTGTTCTCCAGCTGGGGAAAAAGAGGCATAACAGGCCTGCCAAGGGTGGGTGACAACTGCTGTACCCTAAAGGCTGACACTCTGGAGTCACTTTCTTCCTTTCTAGGTGTTGAACTTTGACAAGTGGTGAGGTGGGGGAAGGGGTGGGCTGAACATCTGGTATTACGTGAGCCACGAACACTCACTGCATGTGGAAGGAGGGAGAAAGCAATGGGTACCTTTGACTCCTACATCAAACCATCCTGCCAGTACAGCACATGGGGATTTCAGTCTTGGAGTTCCAGAGAACTACAAATCAGACCCACATTTACCTATGACTTTAGTAGTCTCTTTTGAGATTTACCCTGCAGTGCTCAGTCCATCACACTTCATTAATTTCAAACCTGCCACAGAGGTGTCACCAAACTCAAGCACCCAAAATGTTAGAACCTAAATTATACCCTTAAAATTATTAAGATGGCATTAAAATGAGAAAATCATGCAAATAACAAAATATTTTTGTCTTCTACGTCTGTTTCATGATCTCAAGCCATGATATCAATCTTTCTTCTGTAATGCTGAGGGAAAAAATTTGCAGTAAGACACAAAACTATAATTATTTTCACACATCTTCCTCAGTGTCTTTTACAAATTGTTGCTATATTTTTCAAACACCAGTGTATTTTTCAATGTTCCAGTGTGAGAAATATATAGCGAGGACACGTACAGGACATGGTTTCATGTCCTACATGAAACTCTAGTTCCATTTTGTACACTCACTCACTGGAAAACAAAGAAAGGAAAGAAGACCTGCCAACCAGCTGGCCTTAGAAGCTTTGAGATGTGTTGTCCTTGTGCACTTTCCTCTGGGAGGCTTTCTTGCTTTGTGCGTAAACCTCATGGAACAGCATCAACTTCCCACAGTTCCTCAATATTCAAAGGCAGAGGAAACGGTGCAGGAGACAGAACGTGCATATGGAAACACATTTTGAAAAAATTTAATTACTGTTAACAACTTTAACAATATAGGGTTATGCACATTCTATGTGACAACCAGTAGTATCTACTTAACCTAGAGATCAATCTGGAGCCTACTATTATACAAGATTACAATCTTTGGATAGAAATCATCGAGTTTTTCTTAACTTTTGGCTACAGGAAAGAGAAGTTGAAGAATCCTAGACCTCTGCATGTGAAAGGACAAGAATTTTCATATCTAGCATGTTCAGTAATGTCTCAGCTCCTAAAGAGCAATGTCCTCCCCCGTCATTACAGAAAGTCTGTCACATTTTAGCTCTAGTGGGTATTTCAGGACAGCTAGAACTGAATCCAACACAGGGAAAAGGATGTTCCACAACCCCAAACATTATACTCTCATTGCTGCACTTCAGGGTCAGTGATGTGTGGTCCCATTCTCCTGGGAAATTGAGGGAAGGTTGCTGAATGGCACAGCGTCACAAATAAGTGCTGCTGAAGTGGCAGTCTTCAGACAGATGAAGATGCAAAGTTGGTGGTGAAGGAAGGAACTAGGAAATAAAAGTTCTGTTGTCCATTAAGCTTTGCTTGTGTCTGAACAGAGCCATGTGGTTGCACAGCACATCAGACAAATAGATGGGGCACAGAGACTAGTTGAAGCCTCCCAGTACAGAGACTTCCAGTGTCAGACATCCACAGGCCATCTCCTCTGGTGCTGGTACCAAGGAAAGTTTCTTATTAGAACTTCCTTTTAAAAGAGCCTTTGGTCATGGAGGTCCTAAATTTGACAAGTAAAGAATGATACTGCAGAACTGCCGAGGAGATAAACCTGAGTAGTAGCTTTGCCGTCCTTGCTGACCTGGGAAGTAATTAAACCATCAATACTGGCTTCTTCAGGTTACAAAACTTCCCAGAATAGCAGAGCCACATAGCATTCACACTGGTAGAAATCAAACACTAACTCATCCAGTCTGGGGCAAAGCAACACTGCAGATTAGGGGGAGGGCTGGCTGAGGTGAGAGGAGAAGTGAACCTTGAGTGGCTCAAACAGGCATGTGATGCAGTCCTGGGAAGCCCTGGATTTCACTACTGAGACACAGACAATCAGAAGAACATGGGAACCATGGCAGGGAAGGGGAAGTAGAAGAGAAATTAATTCTAAAAACTCTAAAAGGTGGCAGAACACAGAAAAATAAGTTCCAATTACTGTAAATCAAAAGCAATCTGGATCAGACTGAAGCAGACTGAAGCCTCAAAGGGAGAAAGCCAACAGGTAAGCAGGAGAAGCAAGAAAAACACTTTGTCACTTATGACTTTGGCACAGAGTACAAACAGACACAGGACACAGACAGTGTGATACAAATGCTGCCAAGATAAAAATGTCTCTGAAATTAGTGCTTACGCACACACTGCAACACACAGAGATCTCCTCAGCAAGGAGGATGTTTTTGCAGAACTACAAAATATGCTTATCTCCAGTATCTGAGTGTGCAAATCAGGACTGGCATGGGCAGTGTAAGTTTATACATACACATATAGGAATATGCTTGGAAAGAGGCAGAGTAGTACTTGCTGAAAAATCTGTGTCAAGGTAGAACTGATGCATTTGCACAGCACAAAAGCTTTCGTCCTGACTACAGAAATTCAAGCTAAACAGCCCAGCACGTGGCACCTATCTCCAGGAACTTCTTTCCCACCAAAGTAAAACTTGAAAACAAACTAATTTGTTTGGGGATGATGACTGGGACAGGACAGGTTATATTATTAAAGGCATTATTCTCATTACAAAAGCACTTCACTAAATCGAAGTGTTAGGCAGTGTAAAAAAGTGTATTAAAGATCCTTCTTGGTCCATAAGAACTTGCATTCCAGAGACGAATAAAAGACAGAATGTTTTGATGCAAAATTTACAGATGGGGAGAGAATCAGAGACTTGAAGTGTTTGCTCAGTTCACCTAGGGAAATTATAGAAGAGCTGGGAACTGGGCTTTGATCCTGATTCCAGCTTTAGAGCATCCAGCATCCTTAAGAAACAGAAAGTGGGAAAGCTGCTTAATCACAGGATTTACTTTGTGGGCTTCCAAGATTAATGGTAGGGATGTAATATCACAGGAAAAAAAAAAATCTCTTTTTAACAAAAACCAAACCAAAACCAAAAAAACACAAACAAACAAACCAACCAGAAACTTTTTTATTTGCTCCAGAACTTCCACTATAAGTACAGTTGAACAGTTTTCAGGATTTTTCTTCCTTCATGATGTGTATTTGATTTTACTTCAGTTATTTTAAGAGAAAGATCATTATCTCTCAGAAATGACAACAGTACAAAGACATAGCTTCTCTTCAGCACAGCTAGGAAAAAAAAACCCAACAATTTTCTCAAGGTAAAATTTTAGCACTGCCTTGGGAAGTTAAAAAAAAAAAAAAAAAAAANAAAAAAAAAAAAAAGCCCTAGAGATAATATCCACTCACTGGGAACACTAACCAGAGAGTAGAAGGAAGTCCTGGGCAGGAGAAACATCTGCTTGAGTGTCTGCAAGAGAAGGAAGGAAGGAAACAAGGAAAGGTTCCCTCTGCCAGGCCAGAAAGCATTAACTCTGCACTCAGTGAGCACCGCAGGGTTTGGGGAGCCTGTGCTGCCATCTTCAGGGATGCTCTCACCTTTCTGTGACCCGAAATCACAAATGAAGGAAAACAAAAAGAGGAGAAATTTCCACAAAAAAAGAGAGGAAGAGAAAAATGAGATATCAGCTCTGCTCTTTTACTTTTGGGATTGCTGGTTGCCTGGTGTTGACTAGCTCAGAGAGAAATACAGAAATTAAAACTGGGAAAGCCAAATAAATCCTGCCTAGACCACAGACATCCCCAGGCTGCACTAAAGCTAACTAATCATTGCTGTTTAGCCCTGTCTGATTTCTCTCTCCTCTTCTAATGCCGAGTGAGATTATTCACCGAGCCTTGATGGCAGATGCTCAGTCAATGCTAACTAACCATCTCTTCTACAAAGCAATTTCAAAGAGACAGAGTGAGACACCCCAACTCTTTCCCACAAGGGCTGAATTAAAACGAGTTAATTGTGTGCCCACAGGCTTCTCAAAGCCCTGTTTTGCAAGAACAAATTGTAGGTATTCCAAAATCTCATGTATCTGTTATTCTTCCTCAGACAAAACAGCAAGATTTGAGATGCTGTGGGGATATGTATTGTGCAATAATGACAGTAAACTGAAGAGGACAAAGCAGATTCTTATTATTTCTGACTAGTGGACATATGCATATCTCAAATCATTTTAAAGTGCTTTCTGATATGTGCAATTCTCCCTTTTTCCCCATCACAACCCATTCCACATAGTTGTAAATTCTTTGTCTTTTCTCTTACTTCTTACTTAGTTACACATTCCTTACATTTTTCAAAGTGCTTTACAGGCTTGAGCCACAGGGCCCTCATGGATCAAATATTACACAGAAAAATATAACCCACTAATATTGCATTTTCAAGCTGGAAATCATGTTGTTCCCCACTTGCTATGTTGAGACAGGGCTTTCTTTGCTGGTCGTAACATTAACTGAACGGGAACTGTATTCTCCAGATCTCTGTTGTCCTCTGGCCTCACTATCCCCACACCCTCAGTAAATACAACTGCTTCTCAATTCATCTAAATGACAAAATTAGAAATAACATTTTTATATAAATTAATCACCAAGTATTTGCTCCTACTTAGGTCGGATCATCACTGAAGGTTACAGACATAAAACACTACTATTATATTTTATTAACATTAACAATCCATTTTGTTTAAAGCTTTTGGCTTTGTATTTTATTTCACCTAGGTTACAGTTATTACCTCACAAAATGGAAGAGTTCCATTTTTATCCACTCAAGTCACTGTAAAAAATACATTAGAAATTATGATTTACAGTGAATAAGAAGCAACATGCAGCATCTTTCACCCACAAGGCCTTCATAGGCTTTCATCCACAAGGCTACTCAAAATTGTATGCACATTAAGAGACCATTTCACTCTTCATCCCATCTCTGAAGCCTAACACAGCAGCTCTTCTGCTGTGTACACCCAGAGCCTCTGAAGAAAGAAAAAAAAAAAAAAAAAGAATTTTCTGACCCATTAAAACTATATTGGAAAATAAGGAAAAATGTAAATATCTGAGCTGAAATGTAATCAGATCATTGGAATCCACCAAATAACCAATACTGCAACGCCAAGATGGGTGCCAGGGACACAGAGACAACCCTGATTCCAGGCTGAGGTGCCAGCTCTCAGAGCAAAGAAGTTTTGATAGCAACATCAGCTCTTGCCCTGCCTGCCACATTTGATTGTTTGTCTCCTGCTCAGCTTTGCTAACCTACAAGAACAGTCAGGATCACAATTTAGCATAAGTGTGAATGAAAGAAGAAGGGAAAAGTAAATGGTTTGCTCCTAACTGTAGAGACTCTTACTAAAAAAGTTAATTGAACAGAGTAGAAAACTGCCGTTTTGCTGACGGATTATTTTAGTCATTCCACAAAATGTAATACACAGTTATGTCTCACATTGTCCTGGTCCTTTCTGTGATCCATCACATGCACTCAGCTCGGTCCATCTGTTTTGTTCATCTCTCAAACACGCACCTGCTTTCCCCATGCTATTCCTCACTTCAGTCAACCACCCGGCTGACGTCTCGCAGACAGTGCCTGTGACGCCTCCCTCTGCAAGACCTACACCCACTGAAAACACTGGCAGAAAGCAACTCGCTAATGATGGGTGAGATGTGCAACAAAGGACTCGTGCTTTGTCTTTTCCAAATCTGTACAAAACAAATGCACTCAGTCTATAAAATTGGACAGATTTTTTTTTCTTTTCCCCAGTGCTGGCCTGCTGCTGGTCTGAGGGAAAGAATAGAGCTGTCAAATCCTTCATCTTCTCAGCTTTCTGACCTCTGCCTCGGTGCCTTCTCTGCGGATCCCCTTCCTTTCCCTATTCACACTTTACAGGGCAGCACCGTGTTTTACCACACCTCTAGCAGCTGGGAGTGCACAGCAGTCTGGGCCCTGGGAAGAGGCATTCCTGATACCCTTCTAGAGTGAACCTGCAGATCTGCTGCTCTGTGCCTCTGAACCTCTGTGACTGCTCCCAGAAGGGCATGCAGAGGCGCAGGGGAGGTGTGTGCCACACTGGGTGCAGGGATGCTGCTGCAGAAGAGGGTATGAAAGGCAAGCTTTGTATGAAATAGCAGCGGCTACTGCAGGCCACCACACAGGAGCCAGAACAGAGCCAGCAGAAGACTGCTTATCCATGCTGTGCTTTAGTCTATGCAGTAATCCCAGCCTCTCACTTTCATGAGTGCTAAATTCACACAAAAATGTTTTTTTTAAAACCCACCACAGGCGATTAAGCTGTGATCTAGATTAATTAGCTGCCATATTTCATTTTTAAACTCAGAACTGGCCTGTGCTGACACAAGGGAAACCTATAATATTTTTACTCATACCTAACTGTCTCTGATTTTTCATGTTTCCTAGAACTGAGTGGTTGCTCCCAGCCTCACTCAATTCATGCCAGGGAACTGCCTGCACCCACTGCTGGCAGCAATTCTGCTGCACCCCTGGGGATGGATACCAGGATGAAGGTGGAGGATCAGGGATCTCCTAATGAAAGTGCTGACCCTGGTGTAACACACGTGCCCCGAGTAGCATTGCTTCAGTGTTGAAAACAAAAGATTGATGAATTGTATAATGCACTTTTACTGCTGCTAATTTTTCTGAGTGCTGCTGTTTTGTGTCTTCTGGAGGCTAACAGGACCCTTTGGCCACAAAGCAATATTTACTCCATCCTGGCAGCTGGGCTGCTGGAGGCAAAAGATGCATCTTTGCTCCTTGAATGATAAGGGAATGTCAGAATGCACATCAGGAAAAGGACATGTCTGACAGAGGCTCAGCACCACTGCATGGAAACATGGCTCACCTTCTACCTCCTACTCCTGTGAAGTTCTTTCACTTTGCTCATTTAAATCCTTCTAGAAAGCAGGAGATAGGCAACAACACTTTTTATACAACATCTTACAACTGACTTTCCCAAAACTAATTTCTGAGGTGGTAGACTCTCCTGTCCAGAACTATATTGGCCCCTGTCCATTAAAACTATAGCTCCTCAGAAGAAATGCCATTCAACCAACCTCCACAAAGTACCTTTTAGTCCTGATGACACTGTAAGTAAGTGTCGGCTCAAAAATCCCAGTACCAAATCTCCAACTTCTCTTGGAATTCCCTCATGGATTTAATACATTCACACTCCTGGTTGCACTGTTTTAGGTACTACCTTTACAGGAGTCATCCTACCAGCACCTTCCTTAAGCCAAGGAAATGCTCTGAGCCTCAGTTCAGCGAGAAGCATCTCCTGTAACAGACACGGAGCTTCATGGAAGATACCCTTGCTTGCCTTAGCACAGCTGGAGACACACAAGAGGTGTGTAAAGGGCACATGCATAAGGCACGTGGATGAGGTAGCAAATTAATTTACACCAAGCAGTAGAAGACAGATATCATGTAACTCTCCTTATGTTCATTGGCGTATGAAGTATTTGTAAGAATATCAATGCAAACTATTCCTCAAAACCAGGTAAAACACAGAACCTTCCTTTCTTTCCCCATCTTTGTACAAAATTTCTAGAGCAAGCACTGCACAACTGTAAAGAGCTGCCAGAACAGGAACTACAAAGCAGTGCCATCAGCCCATGAAGTTCTCAAGCAGAAGAGGTTTGTCATGTGCTGTTCTCTGTTCCCTCCATCCCACTCAGCAGGAAGGACTTCAGATAAAAGTTGGGAAAAAGTGAAACCATCTCTTGTATCACACTGCAAGAGTCAACAGATAAGCAATCTGTAATCCTGCAATACAGCACAACCATATCAATAGCCAACAGTGGTCAGTAGAATAGACCAGAAAATTTTTTTTAATTGGTTGGTGGTCCCCAGTTCTTTTTTTAAATTGGTGAGTTTTTTTCTCTGGGGGATAGTATCTCTATCCCAAAGAAAAAGGTCAGTTAAGTTTTTCCTTTTCCCATGCCAAATCAGTGCTGCTCTAACTTGCCCCAACTAATGTAGAGGACTCCACTCCCATCCCACCTCACAGCAATGTGTCATTCCTGCCTTCTCCACTGGAGCAGAAGTGCAGCACAGGCCTCCTACCAGCTGCTAATGTGTATCTTTCTTCTCTAGTCGCAGGGACACTAAACACACTGCAATAAATCTCTTCACCCCAAGGGAACAGTTCTCTTTCTTCAGGCCCCATGACATTATATAGAGCAGCTCTTCCCAATGTCAAAACCTCCATTTCAAAGCTCCTCTTCTGTCTGAAATATCCTGCTGCTTTATGTCTTACCACCTCTCCCCAGTGCAATTTGCTCCCAGCACACCTGGCTTTCAGGTTCCCCACCACGGATGCAGAAGGCAGGCTGTGCTTTCAGCCAGTGACAGGGGCCATGACAGGGCTGTCAGGTGGAAGGGACCTGTGTGTTTGTGTGGGGAAGCTTTTCACACATGCCTCTTCCTCACCTCACAAGGATGCTGCTCACAACCTTCACCTTGCAGCAGAAAGACGAAACAAGACAGTCTGCAAATGTGAAGGAAAGTCCATTTCCAGTGCAGCAGCCATATGGTGCATACTGAATTTAAAAGCTGGCAGAGAAACAAAGCAGTAGTTTAGCAAAGTCTGACCCCAGTTTTTAAGTCAATTCTCATTCCATTTTAGCAATAGGAACCCATGCACGTGCTAGCAGAACCTTTCTTCCTCCTCTGTGATCTCTCCTTTTTCTAAAGGTGTTGTATTGAAATTCCAGCTTTCTGCAAGAAGCAATGCCAGGGTATTTCCATTGGATCTTCAGTAAAGTTAAATGAGAAAAGGGGTGAGAAATAGATGTTTTCTACTATACCTCAGACAAAAACCTTAGTCTCACCACAAGATGCAGTCAGAGTGACTGGACTTCTGCCCTTGGCTTTTCAGCCACCAGTTCTCCATCCCAGTCTGATCTCAAGCTTCATGACACAGGTTCTACCCTTGCTTGTCCTTCCTCCAGCACACAATCTTCAATCAAACACAGCTCCAACAATATCCAGTGGAAGTATTCTGCTTACAATCCAAAATGCTCAAGATCATTCTGAATCACCAACTCTCCTTTGGATCTCTTGTGTAGAGCAGTAGAGTATTGTCTGGCATTGGGTTTTGCAATTCCTTACAGCATCAGAGCTCTCAGGATACTACAGAATCAGATGGCGCTAAACTCAGATTTCCTACCCACAGGGGAATATCAGGGAGGTTTAGCTTAAGGCAAAATTTGTTACATTTGCCTTCCTCTTTTTCTTGATTTTATCTATTGCAATTGCTGCTCAGCTTGATGGCATTATATAGATAGGTACCTTAAAAGAAGCTTGAAACCACAGTTGAGTTTCTTCTTCCCAGCAATCCTGTTGCAGTCTTCTTCCTCTTTTGCACAAGAGATGGGTTTCATCCACATTCCAAGAGTTTCATCCTCATAAATCTGGCAAAGGACATTATCCTCTGGAGATCTCTGGAATTCTCCACATGCCGGAATGCTTCTTCGGAGTCCTGCTTTACTCACCTCTGGTGTGTTTTTATCCCTATAAAATTCTTTGCAACTTCAGCGAGTTCACACTTCACCTGCTCTCACACCTCATTTGGTATTTTGTCCTCTGTGCATTTTAGCAATGCATCAAACTGCTCCCCAATTACCACTATGCAGCCTTCTCCAACATACTCCAAATTATTCCCGAAGGGGTGAAAGAATCATTTCACGCAATAGAAGCATGAAACCTGAACTCTGAAAGAAGCAGCCAGTGATCTGAGGCACTAACAGCACCTGGCAGAATTTTATGGAAAGAAAATCACTTGTTTCTGCCATTCCCATACAAAACTTTAGTTGGTTCTTGCCCCTCCACTTCAACATGATTTTTTATATGGGTTCCAGGTATTTCTTCTTCTACTGTGATGTTGAACTGAATGGCCTAATATTAATCTTGTACCAATTTTACATTGGTATAACCCATCTGATTTTCACAGTTACTTGTCATTTACACTGCAGAAATGACAGCAGATTCATATTCAAAGTACCTTAGATGAGAGTTTTAAAAAGAAAGTTCCCAAACATGCTCAAAGCTTGTAGATGGCTTCTTCGTCTTGTGGTTTCTGTTTATCTAGTTTCCCATCTAAATTCTCAACACCAGCCTCTTCCTTCAACAGCAGTGACAGCATTTCATGGTTGTTAGCTGCTCTCAGAAGATGAAGTAACCTGATATAAATTACTTATTGCTGCGAGTGAAACAGAACCTGTTAGCACAGTAGTCGCTTCTAGAAGGCAGCAAGTATTGACTACATTATTACAGGTAGAAGGTTTTCTATCATGGTAGAACTCATTTTAATATGGCATTCTCCTCAAAGATTTTTCTCTATGGCTATTAAAGGGTTTTTTCCCTGGTTCAGTAGTCCACATCATGAACAGGAGACTACATCCTTGATCTAACTCTCACATTGGTGATGTACAAAAGCTACAGTGAGACCACTCAGATGTCATTTTTCCAGAAGAAACCAGAGACAAGGAGGATTGAGAACAGGAGTTAAAATAATGGGCAACCCACAAATGAATGGACTGTTCTCTGTTAAATCTGCATTTATTGCTATTCCTTTATCCTGTTAAGAAAAGACAGGGTAGCTGATAAATCAGCTACTGACTAAGAAAAAGACAGAGGATATTTAAAATAAATACCTCTACATATTCATCATATTGTGATATGGATAAGCTATACTCTGAACTAGATGAGAAATTCCTGTATATCCTAATGAGACATAATAGATGCATTTGATATTGTCAATTAAACCAATTGTAAATTAAAGACAACATACCTGTCATTCTTAAGTCAGGCTGCAAGAGCCCAGCAATTCAGGTCTCAATGACAGTTATACTTCCATGGAACCAGGTAGAGGATACTTCTCTTGCATTAGGTTTAGCCTAAATGGATCCAAAGCCTGTGTGTCACTTTATTAGGAAGTAACTGACAAACTAGATGGAGTTTTGAGACACCATAAAATGACTGGGTAAACTCAAGTATGATGTTAAAAACCTCAAAGGACACAACATGAGGCCATGAACTGAAAAATACAGTAGGGTCTTTCTGAACATAAGCAAACACTTTTTCACTGTGGTGGGTGATCGAGCACTTGTACAGGTTGCCCAGAGACATTGAGGTGTTACCCATCTTCAAGATATTAAAAAGCTGTCTGGACCTGGTCCTGAGCAACCAGCCCTAAATGGTTCTGCTTGAGCAACAAGTTGAACCAGATGACTTCCAGAGGTCCCTTCCAACCTCAACCATTCTGTGATTCTGTGAAAAAGCAAGAAATCTCTTCATTTAGGAAACAGTGTACATAAACATAAATGATGCAATCGTAAAGCTTGATGTATTTCTCAAAGATGATGTGAAACTCATACACAAAGATTTCTCTTTCCCCATCAAGCTTCTTTACCACAAGATCTTCAGACGCTGTGGAATCACTCTTCAGGACATGTGGTGACAGCGTCCAAACTTATACTATTAAGATGCTGAAGGGAGTGCATAGAGTAGGACACGGCATGGATGACAGAGAGCCTCCCTGGAGACTCCATGAGGTCCATAAACATGGAAACACTACCTTAATGCAGTAATGAGACCGCTGCCAAGATGACCAGGAGAAATCCACATGTACTTTTAGAGGACAAAGTAATTTGAGCATTTTCAAAGAGCTGTCCTGTGAATATTAAGGTGTGGCGGCTGTTCTCCAGGCCGGCCCCGGAGCCCCCGGTGCAACCCGGCGCACTGTCGGCACAGCCCTGCAGATGGCTGCAGAGCTCTTCCAGCGCCTACCTGCGCTACAGCAATGGGCACTTGGAGGCAAGAGACACTGGCCAGTCCTGCACGGAAAGAAGCAAAATTGTTCTCCTTTCAAAAGATGGACACTTCTCTCTTTGCTGCCTTTATTTCTACCCAAATGTAACAGCCAGTCGCCTGCAGGCTGAATATCACTGTCTTTAACCTCAGAAAGATCCTCCGTTTACAAGTTTTCCCACAACGACAGCTGAAAGACAGAGACGTGGTGGCTCTTAAGTGTGACAGTGAACTCCTCATACACGAGGACAATTTGTCGCTCAAGATGCTTTTCTCAACAAGGGTCTGTAGTCCTAAGAAGCTCTTATGGAGCAGATATTTGAAAACATGTATCTGTTTCTCCTCTTGCCCATGGCAGACACATCCTCTTTTTACCTTGCCCAGACCTCCCTCAAGCCGCAATGGCTGGCAGCCTTCTACTTCCTCAGGCTCTTCTTATACCTTCTCAGGCTCAAGCACTGTTCCTGAAACAAGGCACCTTTGTCCACTGGCTTTCCCTTAAATCCTACTTTTAGCACTGAATCCTTTAAAAAAATGTATAAATTTGAGATCTCCATCACTCTGGATGCCCTCCTTCCCCCCGAAGCCGTGTTTCCTGCTTCCTTCTCCCCTCTCCAGTGTCACACAACAGATCTGTGTGAGGACAGGGGGTTTTACATCACAAAATTTTGTGTGCAAATCCTTCCTCTATTTCGAGGGATTCATGAGTTTTTCTGTGTCCACCTTATATCAGTTACATGCTTTGAGAACAGGATAGCCTGGTATCTGTACAAGTGCCTCAACAGTTATGGACAGCTCTCCATCACAGGCACATTGACACCCACTGGAATGCAGTGCCCAAGTCAGATCACTCCACTTGAAAATTCCAGCTGTAGTACAATGGCGTGAACTGTTTCTTCATAATAAATATTTACCTGGTCCTTTTCCAATCTATCCATCTGAAACAAGTAATTGTCTTCTAAGAGGGAGTCAAGAACTTATAATAGACACCAGCCACCCAACCTCTTTTAATCCATCCAATATTAGACTCGTTAGTCATCAGGATAACAATCCTATTTGCGAATCAGCCACCTTTATCAGATAACCAATGGGACCTAGTACAATATCTATTAGTCCAACAACATCACAACCAAGATATATAACTGCTTCTGTACAAAAACCTTTCTTCTAATCCTTCTTAAACTCAACAAGACTGATTGGCTTTTATTATTCATGAATTAATTTTTAACTCTTGGTCCAACAGGGGAATTGAATCTATAACATTTTGCAGAAACGGAAGCAAAGTAACAGTATGTTGAAAAAGCAAACCAGCCAAAAGCAGGTATTTTTTCTTCTTTCAACCAACAATTGGAGGTGGTGTGGAGGTATGTGTGGAGGGCTGAATCTGTTTTTCCCTAAACACCCAAGGAAAAATTCTAAGGAAAATTAGCGTATTAAAACATGTATAGATACCATATCACTGTACTGTGAGAGCTTTTGGTTTTGTTTCATAATTACATTATTTTAAAAAGGTTGTGGAATTAAATTTGCTAATATTTTTTAAAATAAGTCGATTTTAGAATAGGAAATCAAGAAGAGAAATTTCAAGAGAGACAGTCCATATTATTAGAGAAGTAATGATCATAGACAATGATTAGGGCTTACAGTTCCACTGTAATGACAGTCCCCTAACTGTAACTGCTAGGAAAATAGAAACTTCTCTGTTGGAAAAAAAAAAAACCACTTTAAAAAAGAATAAAAGACAATGATTAGAAACACTGTGATGAAATATAAAAAAAACCCACAAATATTTCATAATCAAATAGCCTTTTAAGCTATTCCATAAGGTGACGCACAGTATGTTTTGTGTCTTACCAAACCAAAATCGCATTTTGAAAAAGAGAAAAAAAAAGAAGAAAAGTTTTAAAACCTACAAAAAATAAATAAACAGACAAAAGAAATTCCAAATCACAGACTTTTACACCTATGGCACTTGAGCCCATTTTTATCTGGACAATGTTATAGCTGGATCTACATTCTGCATACTGTTTTTCAAATTAGTCTGCGATACTTCATTTTTAAAAAACCCTGTTCCTCTTTAAAAATCACCATTTCATTGATTTATAAATAGAAGATCAAACTGCAGTTATTTAGTAGCACCTAACCCTATATAATTCATAATAATATATATTCCAACAGAAACATGCAATTTTTAAAGCACAGATGTTTGATATGGTATATTTGTATAGCAATTTACATTTACAAAACACCTTCTATGTAAGGCTATGAACAGATTTACAAACTTTAATTAATAAAGATTGGGAACAACCTCGTGATGAAGAAAACATACCTATCCTTACTTCTTTTTATACGTTCATACACTAATACACGCTGAAATATGCAACCACATGCAGAAAGTCTTGCATACGCATACAAAGAGACATCGTATGGATAAGTGAAATAGTGTACTATGCTACATTGAATGAACACTTGATTATATCTAAAATTATATAGTTTATATACATGCGTGTTCTGTTAAATTATAGTATGTGCATGATTATGTAAAATTAAGTGTGTACACACACCCCTGACACATCCATCCATGCAACTACACGTCTGTATGCAAGAAAACGCTTTCCTCTCCTACTTTGGCACATTCTATTCCCCCACAGCGTGCCTGGTGCCCCTACGCAACTTGTATCAATTATTCCAAAGGAGATGTATCTGGCATCATCTATGTAAAATAATACATATGAACACATGATACACTTTAACATCATTTTCAGAAGCTCATATTTGCTACAATCTATTAAGGCAAAGAACCCACAGACGGTAAAGTCACCATCCTTCACGATGACCAAGTAGCAAAATCCAAGTTCCCGTGTGAGGATTTCCTTGGTTTTGAAGGTGAGTTTCGATCGTATCAGACAGCTGTGGCCCCCTCCCTAGCCCAGTCCCTGGTTAGGCTGCACATCAGTGCTTGGAAGTCGCTTTTTAACGCAGGTGTGTGGAGAGCCCTGATCCAGCCAGATACCTTTGCACTACTGATAAACCTGATAACAAAAATTGCCTGCTATAGAGTGTCGGGTGATAGGCACCAACGCTTTTGGAATTTTAGGAGAATATTTTCGGTGCCTCCCTGTACCATTACCCCCTTAGACTACTAAAATGACCAAAAAACCCCCCAAACCCTCATCAACAGAAATAGAAAAACTACGAAGAAACGTAATTAAAATCTTACGGATAAAAGTAGAAGCAACATCATATATGTCAGAAAAGGAACTGAAGAAGGACTGAATTTGTGTGTTCTGAAGAATTAAATCGCTCTTCCTCTACAGCACTTTCTGAACTGTTAAAACTAGATGGCAATCACATGCCATGCACAGTCCGGAAACAAAGAAAAATAAAATGACAACAACTCCTTAAAATTGATGTATAAATAATAGAGTGTTTAAAAATAAGAATCAAAGTATGTAGAAAATGTACACATTGAAAGTGTGTATCAGTTAATTCTGGTTATGTGCACTAAAAAGAAATTTTAAACCAAATCCCCCAAATCAGTAATATTCTATGTTCTCCACTACTCTGTTGTCACATCTGTGAAAAACTCATCTAGATAAATGTTAATTTCTTAAATCACAAAACAAATATGTTTGAAAAATAGAAACTTGTCAGCTTGACCGAATAAAAACAAAAACAACACAGAAGACTTCAGAAAAATAAAATCTGTTGAAGAATAATTGTTGAGTGTCCTTCAGCTGTTTAATTTTTTAATAGATAAAATGATGTAAATCTCAGTGAGAAATTTGGTTTGTAATCATTCATGTCAGTACATTTTAAAAAAAAGTACTTGCAGCAACTGATGGAAAATCATATTCCTGTTTTATTTTCACCCAAGTGCTTACACGTTCTTAAAATTATCATCTTCATATGCAAAATCAAAACGGGAGAACTGAACATTTTTTTTAAGGCTGTTCTTTTGACCTTTGTCTTGAGTGAAAGGACAGGGAGACAATACACTCACCAGCATTGTTCACAGTGACGGCTCCATCACCGGAGATTGAGGGTCATTATTACAAAAGAGAACTTTAAAGTAACATGAGAAAAAGGGGAAAAAACCCTAGAAAATAACACTTCTAAATATGCTGTATATACAAACAGCCTTTCAGACCAGCAGACACACAGCAAGAAGAAATCTTCATGTATAAAGAGCGGCAGTAAAACACAGACAATCAATTCAAAACAAAAGGTGCTGTAAGAAATTTTCTCCTGTTATACATGATACTCTAAGCTGGAGAGTTCCACTTCTATCATCCACATTATAGGCTATGTTAATTTAAGAAAAATATATGGCCCCTAAAATACACGGTAAACCCAACATAATTTCCAGGAATGGAAAAAGACAATTAGGACAGAAAGAAGGGGTTCTCATCAAAGACTCTTACTCTATCAGAAGAAACTAGAATAGGCTTCCTTTTCCTTCCAAGCCTTCAACAGGATGCAATATTTGTGAGATGTCCTCACAGTCATGACAAAAAAAATCTTATAAAAACGGTCACCCCTCTCTATATTTAACCTATTTCCTTTCACATACACAAAGATGCAAGAATAAATAGAACTCTGTCTAAAACAAGAACAGTCTTATCACAAATGTGATTGCAATTTAAGTCCTATATTGAAAACAAAAAAGAAAAAAGAGACAACATGAAAAAGCGAAGCAGCCCCTTTTTGCTATGTATGCACACATTAGTTTGTGACTTTATGAACAGATTCTGTGTTGTTCACTAAATCCATATGGATCAGAAATATCTTTTGTAGGACAAAAAAGTCATCCTAAGGGTGACTAGACTCAGATTTGCCAGGATTCCAGAAAATGAACAGGATTTGTTAGATAATTATTCCTCCCCCATTCAGAAAGGGAGTGCAAGAAAATTCCAGCTCAGCAGGGACAGCGAGCCATCGCAGGTTGTGTGATAACAGCTTGCCACCTGCTTTTCGCAAGTTGTCTCTGCGAAGTGCAAGGGGCACTGAGTAGTAACGTTGCCTGTGGTGATAGGAATGCACTGAACAGCTCAGTATGCAAAAGCACTTACTGGTACACAGTGCTCTTCACAAAGGGCATTGCAGAATGCTTTCCAGACTGTGTCAGAAGTGCTAGGAGAGGAAATATTAGTGCATGTGTCACAGGAGGAACATAAGCACTTGCTATCACAATAAAAGAAGGTATAAGCAAATACAGGTACAATGCTGTTCATAGCCAAACAAAAAAAAAGGTGGCGGGGCAGGGGTGGGCAGGGAGAGAAAGTAGACAGGAAACTTAGCAGCAGTCACATTAGAAGGAGAATTTCTCTGCAAGAACAGCAAGGGTTAACATTGACATATAAGCTCCGGTCCAGTCAAGATAGGGTCAAATGATGTGCAGTGAAAGTTTCAAGTCCTCAATCCCCCAGAGCTTGTTTGCTAATTACATTTGCAATTACAAACATGACAAATATATTATTATACAGCGCGTTCCACCTTGAGCAGACATGTTTCTCCTCACGGACAGTCACTGCCAGCAGCCAGACTCTCAAGCATTGGAAGAATCAAAGTGCACTGTGCTCCAGTTGCAAGCATCATTTTTTGTGGGTATCTCTATTGCTCTGAAGAGACAGGGCAAAGCTTTAGAGAGAGGCAGCATAGCAAGGATGGAAACAAATGCAAAGAATAAGTTATTACAATTTAATTCCTAAGAAGTAAAACTCATCAGGTCAATAGCTATTACTAATATATAAGACTAAACTGTGTTCTCTTCCTGATGACAGGCACAAAGCACTTTACACATGCAAGCTACGTAGAAATGACTACATTCAAAACTCAAATGCAGCTGATACCCCTAAGACAGAAAGAAGTTTTTCCTTTTTGCTGGCAAGGTCACTATAACAGTGTATTGCTAATATCTTCTTTGTTAAGTCCTTCCCTAAACAAACAACCACCTGATTCATAGTTTGTCGTGGAAACTCTGATCTTTCCCCTCTTCCCCCCCAGTTTCTACAGCAGCATTACCTAAGAAGCTCACTGCTGGGTTCTGGACAGATGCTATATTTACTTGCTCACACTGCACAAACTAAAAATTCTGTTGTGCTCCCTGGCTGCAATGTTATGGCCAGTAGCTCCAAGGAATAAAGAACAGGTCTGACAGGGAAGAATTTCCTAGTCTCTGCAGTCTACACTGGAATTATTGACATGCAACACTGTGACCCCCAACTCCTAAACCAAGGAGCACAGGTTAGAATAAGAAGTTGGGGAAAGGATTTTGGCTTTTATATCCAAGCTTTGCCACCACTTTTTTCTACTTTTACTATTTCTTTCCTTAATTAAATCTCTCTTATGCATTTTACACTCTCTGGAGAAATTTTACCATGCTCCCGAGAGAACCTGTAAAGTTCATCTACATTAAGGTTTGAATCTTTTACCTTCTGCCTTTTTCTGTTCCCTAAGAGAACTTGTATCCTTCAAGCCCTGGAAAATTTTGTAAAGAGACCCACTGACACAATGCACTAAACTCCTTATTGAACTGAAATTACTTGAAGAATACAGGTTATTTTCAAACAACATTAAATTCGGAGCAGTAGTGACAGTGCAGAAACAGGGCTGGGAAATAACAGCGGAAAGGACACAGAGTAGAGCAGTGTTCTCTTGGAGAGGAAGAAAACGGGACGTGAAATCTCTATCACAGCAACTTTCTCTGATGCAATCTCTCCAAAGTCTTTCCCCTCTCAGGCTAAATGCAATATTTATTGATTACTCCAAATCAATACAATGAAAAAAATCCTATTTTTTAAATATATTGATCTTTCCATATTTCTCAATAATTGATAATGATTAGATCATGTTTACTTTTACAAGTGGAATTAGAAAAGGAGGGAAAAGTTAATACAAATATTTTAAAGGTAGTGATTTCCTCATCAGCCTCATGCTCACTAAGCTTAGTGTACTGAGACCCCATTTTATGATGGGAACCTTGTCAGAAACCCAGTAAATACGCCGATTCCTTTAAAGAGGTTTTTCAATTCATTCTGTCAACAAAACAAAAATTCCATCCTATTCTCCCCAATTAGTAACTCCTCCCAATCCCAGCCTCTGAGAGATATTCAGAGCAGATAGATGCATTCAGATTCTCTGACTCAGATTTCCTCCCATTCACAGAATATACAGATTTCCAGTCATCTCTGAAATCAAGTCAAATTACCTCAGTCTATGCATTAGGGTCAGTGACAACAACTTTGTTAATTCTCTGCCACAGGGTCTGGAATTTGCTCCTTCATTGACTTAAAATTCCAACGTTATACCTTTCTATCTCTCTCTATCAAATATGTAATTTATTCCTTTCAACTTTTTCCTTCTCTTCATAAAATAATTTTTATTTTTATTACATCAATGACTCACATGTATTTCTTGTACATCAGAGGAAAGAGTGTAAGAGACATAACATCTGGCAGGATGCTCTCATTTGCCAATGATTTTTATTTTACCTTCATGATGGCTCCTTGGTCAGTTTCTGTCTGTCATGTAGAATATTAATTAGAAACAGAAACGGCAATTTTGTAGCCCTATCAACAGTTCTAAGGGCAACTATAACGAGGCAGAAAAAAAAAATTCTCTGGGATGTGGAAGTTAATACGGAAAAGTAAAAATGCCGTATTCTACTCTGCTGTGAAACAGCCTTGGGTTTGCACATGAGAGAGACGCAACACCAGTACTCCGTATGACCGTGCACATGCATGTGTATCTACCTCCACATAAACGTTTACAGAGGCACACACGTGTTTGTGTGACTATAATCCCATCCTTTGTAAGTCAAGAGTACGTGTTTGTAGTGCCTGCACACGCATTCCCTTCCTGCCATACTGCAGACAGACGCTGTCAGTACAGCTTAACTAACGTATTCTCGCCATATGCCCTCACCTGAGCGACAAACTGCAGGTACAAATCATTGCCTTTGTTAATTTCCCAATTTGAAAAAGCTCTAGACAAATTCTAATTCATACAAAAGCTTCTTTGGAGCTGCACCACCTACCCCAGGAACAATTCTCCCAAAGGTCAGTACCAAAATGTAGTAAGTGGTTGAGAAAGAGTGGACTTCTATGCAAGAAAATAAATACTTGTGCCCTAAGAATACATGTGCAGAGGGTCAAAATTAGGAAGAAATTTGCCTGAAAGATTGAGAGAAACCACATAACCTGCTAACCAGAACTTCCACAGGTTCCTGGTGTAATCACGCAACAGACACAGGCAATGGAAAGGGAACTTTCACTGCTTGAGGAAGACAAATACAAAACCTGAAGAACGGATCAGGGGCAAGGAATTCCTTTGCTTAGTTTTTGTTCAGACTCTTTTTGGGTCTGACTGTTAAAAAAATTAAGACCTCATCAAACTCCAAGGTGAAAAGAGTCACCTCCCCTCTCCTTCGCCTGGTTGATTCTCTCTCTGTTTCAATAATTATGAGGTGAAATACAGTTTCCAGGGAACTGTATGGATCATATATTGAGTGACCACATCCACTTCTCTTCCAATATACTACTCTTCCTCGTGTGTTTCCTATAGCTTAACAAGCAACTAAACAAGAAGCAGTTTGTAATATTTTTAAATTCTCTCCTAATTTAAGGTTTAATTTGACAAAAATTATCATCCACAGAACTAAAAGTGGAATTTAAAAAAAAAGAAAGAAATTTAAAATCACTTCAATAGCTAGCAGTCAGAAGAGTAAATCAGTACAGTAATAATAATATACTCACACAGCTAGTTAGGGATACAGGCACAAATGCAACACCTGTAGTTACACTGTACGTTCACAATGTAATTATGTTACAGTGAGAGAAAAAGATGGCTAAACAGATACATACTGGGCCAACTCATCCTCAGCTACAGGAATGTAATGTGAAATCTAACCTTAATAAAATCAGAACGTAAACCAAATCAGTACCTGACACACTGCACATATACCTTTTTATATATTGTATTTTTTAAGCTTCTCACATCTTACTTCTCTCAATAACTTTCTCAGACTTTCCTGCATCATTGTACTCCTTTAAATTAAAAAAAAATTGAAAAAACTGAGGTTGAAATATTTTAAATTGTATTCCCCTATTTTTCCAAACCTCAACGATGTTAAAGTCAGTTGGCACACAGAACCAAGCACTTCTTTAAACAAAGAGCTCTCCAACAGTTTCTCATCTCAAAAAGCAGCATTCTCTGTCTACTGTAAAGCCATAGGGGCTCTGTGGCACTTCCCCCAGGGCCACCTTCATCTGTCTACTCAGCAGCCAAGGAGTTGTGAATATGGGTAAGGTGCACTTGACATTTTTGAGAGCTGTCTGAGAGTCGATGAAAAAGTAAAAAGGGTGAATGGCAATACAACATGCAGATTACTTCTTACAATTTTCATGTTGTTTGAGTTCCTTTTTCTCAATTCCAAAAGTACAAAAAAATAAAAGGGAAAAGTTAAGAGACAATATAATAAGTGATGAAAATCTAGCTTTTCATGGGGGCATTTTGTTCTTTTTTTTAGGAAGGTAAATGCATCTTCTATTTTTGCCTTAATATTAAGACTCCCAGCAGCATACAGAATACATTTCCCTTAAGAAACTGTTTGTTTATTTTTAATTCAAAATGGAGCAGCCACAAGTGAAGCACCAGTGGGGAAAGAAAATCACATGGGTTAGATTATTAATTTCTATTAACAATACTAAGTCTCATTTTAATGAAACTGCTGGAAGCTGGGGATTAAAGGAACGAGAAATGAGTGTAAAGACAGATGGAATATCAGAAAACAAGATACAGAAAGACAAATAAAAGCTGAAATGAGGAAAGAGGGGTATTTGTGGAGGATTTGTTTGATTTTAATTATTGTAATTTTACTAAATACAATGTGTTCTTAAGACAAAAGCAATGAAATAGGCAAAATTACTTCATTTCCACCTCTGATGACACCACAAAACCTGTATAGGTGATACACAGATTAACATGCAAACACACAAAAGGGGACTCTGCTCAGGGTGAGATTTATCAGAGAGGAGAAATGCATTTAAAATTAATTGCTCCAGTCAGCTGGATGTAAATGGTGAGAAGATTTTGCCTTGTTTCCTAACTTCCCCAACAGGATCAAACCAAACTTAACACACTAAAGTGATTTTAAACACAGCATTACCAGACACAGCCCACTTCGGAATACAAAGAGCAGTAGCAGGTGCTAAGGTATCAGCCACCGGTCCCAGCTCGGGATGTCTGTTTGCCAGCCCTCCGACTCACTCCACTCTTTCCCCGGGCAGGCTATCCAAAGCAGTAAGCTGTGGAAAACTGAATTTCCATAGTGCATTTCAGATGAAAAAACAGAATTTTAAAATAAAAGGCAGTGCTTTAATGGATCTGCTTCGTATAATTTTATACGCACATCTCTTTATAGTACCTAGTAATTCATCTAATAAAAATCCTAGCACAGACGGAAAGTAAAACTGCGCAGAAAGGACTGTCAGCGCTCCCTGTTAGCTGCCTGTTCCTAGGAGATGAAGCATTAGAGGGAGAAGTTACACAGCAAGAAAGAAACACACCAACACGCCGACCCCCCCAAGTGCTGTTCCTAGGACTCCGCCGCACCTGCCGGCGCGGAGGTGCGCCCTGCCCTGCCCGCAGCCGGCCGCTCCAAGACCCCCAGCACATGCGGCGCCCCGCGGGGGCGGGAGGCGGCGGCTCTGCGGCACGGAGACAGCGGGACTGCGGGGTCCCTTCCCCATCCCACCAGCAGCGGGACGCAACGCCGGTCCCAGCCCGCCCCCGGCCCGCCCGGTGCCGGCACGGCACACTCACTGGTTGTGGTAGCCGAGCGGGTCGGAGATGCACAGCTCGGAAATGTCCATCAGTCCAGTTTGAGCATTCCCGGTTGGAGGAGAAAAAAAAAAAAAAAAAGAAGAAAGAAAAAAAAGAAGAAAGAAAAAACACAAGATAACAACTAAACTGCAGCGGGCTGTGAAAGCGGGGAGAGCCGGGAAGAGGAGCCGGCCCGAGCCCGGCGGCGGGGCAGGGGCGGCGGGGCGGGCGGCGGGAGGCAGCGCCGCTCCGCTCCGCTCCCGCACCCGCGTGCGGACACACTGACGGCGGCAGGAGGCGGGCGGCGCGCAGGACACGGCCACGGGGGATTTCGCCGCCCCGAGCCCCGCTGTAGCTTTAACGCCGGGAGACGGATGGAGACGGCAGGGCGGCTATTGGCTCCCGCGCAGGGGCTGGGCTTGGAGGGCGGCTGCGGGAGGCACGGCCCGGGGGGGCCGCCGGCCCCGGCACCGCAGCGCGGCCGGCGGCACCGC